>CM053791.1:281609167-281814167 GCA_028749045.1 Cupressus sempervirens
CACAAACAGGGGCTCAGTACATACTGAGTTTAAAAGTGAGATCCATCTGCATAAATCTTAGTACCAACATATAGATATCCAAAAATAGATTTCTAATCCATCTAACATAGTGCAAATCTGGTAATAATATGCAAGAAGTAAACAATTACTTTGCATTGCTAAATTAAACCCGCACTAACAATAACTCATAAATGAAACATATATATTCTGAGGTGTCATTGTTATGGTACTAAGTTTCTGCATCCAAATATGGTATGCTCTTACTCATCATATAATGGTATTCTCTATTTTACTTGTCATTGACTGAATAGAGACATGCCTTTTCTCTGTACTTAACCATATAGGTTTAAGTCATAGGTAAGGCCAATTATCTTTTATGTGAAATTAACCCACCCAATTTATTTTAAATTTATCACTGAATTAATTAACTGAATAGGATAAACCAAATTTAGCCACCTCGATATACGTTCATCATAGCTATTCTTAATTACACTTCAAACAGAGTTACTAAGAATGCACATGTAAAGAATAACTATTCAATATAACCTGTAATACTACATTCCTTATCAAATTGAAACACATCCTCTTCTGCCAATTTCGAAAGTAAACTTAGGTCATTACAACAACAGAAACCAAAACTATAATACGACGAACCCATAAATATAATTAAACTAACTTAACCATTTAATGACATTTATCGAACCTTAATACTATACAATTGAATACCGCTGATATAACAAACTAACTTATCCTTCGTAATGAGTAAGATATTAAAGTAATTTATGATAATAATGAAATTTCACTAATCACATATCATAAATTCACCTTTTTATTTGAAAACAAATTTTCTATTCAACAATGAATTCTAACAGTTCTGTAATCAAATATGTAACAGAATACATCTTTCGAAATAAAAGACTTCTATTTTAAAGCATTTAATTTCAAGGAAAACGTATTAAAGCTAATGAAATAATTCTTATCCATTTATGCATTCTTGACAGATTACCTATCTTCAATGTTTATTCAATATTTATATAGAGATCAAAGTCAATGATGTCGACTTAACATCTGTATATACATATATATCATCCTAATGCAAATTATTTTGTTTCACGAAAAGTTTTCATGTAAATCTTTCAGCATTTTACACAACTATTTAACAATATGTCAATACTCTAATTATATATGTATGTTTGTTTTCTGTAATGCCCCGCCAAGAGATCCAAAGAATTTTTCTATGTTTGCCAAACAATTTTTTTTTTTTTTAAACATGAAAGATAAAACCATTCATAACATTTGTGGAAGCAATAGCAACAATTTAAATGAAAATAAACACAACATATATACATAACAGGCTACATTCTTTAAAGATCTCTTAATGTTGTATCATATCTAAATTAACTATTCATCTAACATCCCATCCTTATAAAATAACAATGATACATCCAATGTACTTAAACAATATACAAGTGTCCTTTTGTAATTATATTTTAGTTTAGCTCAATCTATCCACTGTACATATCATAGGGTATGAAAAGCTTAAAAGAATAAACATCTAAGTAAATAAAGTACATCATCTTCATCTAATATTAATCCATGATGCAATAACATAAATGAAACCACATATCATACATGATACATCATCACAAAAGATATAAATATCCATCACAAAAGATAAACATATATCACAAATATAAATAACTAAGTGCACGGTTCCTCCCAACTGTAAATAGCATCATTAGACCATCGTGGATCCTAGCCATCCCTCTATGCGTAACATTCAAAAGCACCAAAGAGATCATCGGTATTAACATAGTAAAAATGTCACTCCTAAAAAATCCTACTAACATGCAAAGTAAATCATAATAAATCATCAACTAACATATGCAAAGTAAAGCAAATCATCAATATAAGAAACATACCAGTAAATACATCCATCATAAGGTATATTATCTATCATAATGCTCCAAGAACATAATGAAGAATAAATACCAACGAAGGATACTCCAGCTATGGTGTCTCGGACAGATCTCAAATGATAAGAGTAAAAATACACTACCACTCGACCGTGTGGAACCTAAGTGGTCCACTCCCACATTGCTAAGGAGATAATCTCAAGTCCTAAACAGGATATCAATACACATAGCATAAAAAGTTCAGGAATCCTAAAAGTATACTAACTCAAAGGTTCCAACACACACAAAATCGACATCTAATTCCTAGAGGCACACAAAGACATGTAGGAAACCTACTCTGCAAGTGAGAAAGTGTCATCGCAATTATCATGTACAAGTTACCTTGGCAGTTAGCTAAACTCCACGGGTCCATACTGATCTCATGTGACCACTAGTATCCTCTCATACTGATGAGGCATACTATGGAATGCAAGGTCCCAACCCTGCATTCTCACTACTCCCATCCTAGCCTCTACAATCGCTCAAGGCATGGGCGAGAACATCAAAAAAATTATCTTTTTAGGTTCATTTAATCTCCATTTAGTGTGTAAATGTTATCACTTATTAACCAAACTTACAATGAGTTACCCTGGTAGCCACTTAGGGCCGCGGCCCCCATTGCAAGCCACTTCCCGACACTACAAGTAGATTACCTACCCTAAGCTCATGGAATCATAAATCTCAAAATCATAAAAGATAATCCATAATAAAATCATCAAATATGCATAAAAGTATCAAATATCCATAATAAGAATCATCAAATCTCCAAGATAAGAATCATCAAATCTCCATGAGCATCTGAAAAAGTATCCATAGAAAATCATGACCACAACAGTTCTCTATTGGCAACTGAAGGTATCACTAATAATCATAAGTATCAATTGGTTCTCAATAACCAAAATATATCTCAAGATAAATGGTTCTCAACAAGCAACCAAGAATATCTCAAAATTATACTGATCGAAGACTCCAAAATGGTTGAGTTAAACATGTCACAACATGACATCATCAAGAAAAAAAAATTCACATTTCAGTCCCATCATGGCAACTAGAAAGTAATCCAAGGATAACTGATCGATGACTCAAAAATGATTAGCTCAAACATCTCAGATATATATACATCTCAGCTTCACACATGAAGGCTGAAGAACAAATACAAATATTTCATAGAGCATACGATCACATAACCATGGTTGGACTTATAAAGATCAAGACCAAATAAGATCAATATGCCATCACATCTCATAACCCCCGAGCCTCTGGTAACAACCTAGGATTGGTCAACACTAGTCAACTCAAAACTCAAAACAAGAAGCATATAGAATACACGATGCAAACACATGTTTTGGTTTACTAAATTCACATAGTTGAATAATGTGTAGGGTTTTCGGTTTTCTGTTTGCAAGTATACTTCAAGTGTTTTAAGTTTCATCATTTGACCTACAAGTCAACTCAATTGTTCTCCGATAGCATTACCCTTCCATTATTAAGAATTAAATTCTAAGAATAACTTAAGGATAAATATTCACTAAACTAATCATCATTGACCTTAATTAAATTGTACTTTATATTTAACCATGATCCATATTCTAATTGATTAATCTTTCAATTTTTTTAAGATCATTATTGGTTATATTATAAGAGGACCAATTATCATTCTTCGAATAAGAGATTATAACTTTATTAAAATGATCAATTACATCAATCAATTAACATAGGTCCATATTCTAATAGTCCTTAATGAAATATTACTAAGTCTTCACCAGTAAATATCTAAGGTCATCATTCAAGTCATAAGAATAAGACCTATCAACTTGATATCAATATTTCTACAATCTTATTAGAAGAATTCTATCAATTAAATCTTCATTACTTAACTTAATTATTAATTAAATCTAATTAACTCTCATTGATTGATTTAATTAATAATTACATAATCATAGCAACATTCCAATTAATATCAGTTGACTAATAACTAGCTATAATTCTGCAAGTTAAAAGCCAACTATAATCTAGTACACAAATATTCACATTCATAGTTTAATAATAACTTGTTAATATTTAATAACAAGCTATATTGGGAATCTTATTAATAAATCTATAATGACCACATTCGTCACTCTACAACAATGTTCCCATTTATATTTTAATAATAACAAGTTATAATAAATCCCCAATACCAAGTATTATTATCTCAAATAAGTTTCCTCTATGTAAACTGATTCAGTTAATTGATATTCTTCCAAATTATTAACCAATTCAATTTGATTAATATCTTTTACAGTACTTCAATCATTAACTAATCTCCTCTAGATTAACTCTGATCGAATTAATTTGATAACGATTTAAACTATTTACACTATTATTTATTATTAGTTTGTTAGTCCTAAAAAACATTAATAAATAATAAACTCATCAAAACTATTATTAATCGATCTAGAAAACTTTACATAAGCTTCATTAATTAACTCTTAATACCATTAAGGTATTCAAACGTATTAACCAATAACATAATAATTTCGTCTTAATCCAATATCATTCAGAGTTTCTAAATTTAAATCAACATAATATAAATTATCATCTTACAATTATTTAATCAATATTAAAATCAACCATTAGACTCCATTTTCTAATTGTTCTAATAATATTTTGTCTATATAAACGTTGTTTGAAAGAGATCCCTATCACAAACCAATAAGACTCATTGTAGATTTTAACATGAATAATCTCCAAATTCTTAACATTATCATCTTCATTAATCAACTCTAAAATTGTTTAATATATATTAAATAGTATTCAATATACATTATAAAAAGTTCGCTATATAAGCTATATTAAAAAAAAAAATTATTTTAATTTTCTCTCATCCATTTACTTAGATTGACTAATAATTAATTACACTTCTTCTACTATTAATTAATCTTAATTAAATTTGATTTAATTAGATTAGATAATAAACCATATAAAACTAATGCATATTAATAAGATTCTAATGAGGGAAGATTTCAATAATATCTTTAATTCATTCCATGCTTTGATATATTATTTTTGTGAAGTTTAAGCATAAAGAACTCTTGGTTATGGGAAATGGAGAAATATCTGTCTTTGAATAAAACAGTCTCAGTACGATGGCCATATCTCCCTAATGAACCATTGGATCGGGCTGAAATTTAAATATGTTGGAGAGGGCCAAGTTGCACCAATTCTGATTGGAGTGATCCTGATAAAAATTTATGAATGATTGAGTTCGGGTGTATCCAAGGGGCAGCGTCATGTCAATTTGTGATGAATTAAGAATTTCCTATTAAAATAATTGTTCTCTAAATTTAACCATAAAAGGGTTTGTTCATATGCATTTAAAAATATAATTGATAGAAAGATTACATCTAATCATTCAAATTTTCACCATAAAATTTCTATTTTAATTCCAAATCTTGTCTTTCTAATTTAATATAAATTCGAACCCAAACCCGATTAAAATCTAATTTCTTTCTCATTTGGAACTAGGATTTTTTTATTATTTGCTTCTCATCCAAATAAAATATCTAGATTCCAATTTCAAATACAGAGAGTATTCAGACACATAAAATAGATATGATGAAGATAGGAAGAGAAAGAGTGCAAAGAGAATATGAGAATATCACGAGTGCACCTGGACACTGATGCTAATTTTCCATGC
Source organism: Cupressus sempervirens (assembly GCA_028749045.1). Classification (NCBI taxonomy): domain Eukaryota; kingdom Viridiplantae; phylum Streptophyta; class Pinopsida; order Cupressales; family Cupressaceae; genus Cupressus; species Cupressus sempervirens. Next base: position 281,614,802 of record CM053791.1, read on the forward strand.
CTCAGAAGTCCATAGAAAATCCCTTCCTTCTCCATCATTCACAATTCTTCCAATAATCCAAGCCGATCGAATCCTCCAAGTGATTAGAAGTGCTAGAAGGAGCATAGAAGCAAGTAGAAAATATATGAGCATATGAATCTTCTCTCATGCATGTAAGCTTTGAAGCTTCTATTTTTTTTTTTTTAGTTTGTAGCTCGAGGCTTCCATTAAGCTTGTAGCTTCTATTAAGCTTTTCATTTAAGCTTCTATGAATGCCTGAATATCAAGAGCTCTCAAGAAACCTTTGGAATACTTCTTGAAACCGCTGAAAAGTGTCACCAAATAAGCATGGGTCTTTTCTAATTCTTTTTGATGAGTCATAGAATTGTAGACACCTTGTGCTTAATTGATGCACTAACCCCAGTGTTGTTGACACATGTTAATTCCCATGCAAGCTTGTAACTCTAATTTACTTTTTAAATAATTTCTATTTAAATTTTATAACTTTCATTTTAATTTTTATAACTTTTATTATTATTATTTTATTTATTACTTTATTATTATTTTATAATTATTATTAATTTTAATTTCTAGTTTTCTTTTATTTAATTCCTTTTCCTCAATAATTAACATTTAATTAATTACAATCAAAATATCAAAAATATGATATTTTATTAATTTTCTCAAATAAATAATTTATTAATTAAATCTATTTATTAAGACTTAATTAATGGAAAATTCACCATAGACCTCCAAGATAAAATATGAAAACCCATCATAGAACAAATCATACAAAATAAATCTAAAGGGTTAAAAATCATGAAATATGTCATCCGACACATTCGGTGGGTATTCAACTCAGATACTTGTCCTAATTTTCTGATTAGGATAAATGGCTCAAAGGGTTGGGATTTGGATTTGAAAATTTATCTCCCCTCTCTTATCATTGAGATAATGTGATAGGGTACGCTCATCCTGGCAATTCAGAGAAGTCGATACACAAGACAAATGTTTGACAAAATGTTGTTGCCTTCAATTCCTACTAACAATACTTTAGAAACAAAACCTCACCGTCTATGAATGGATTATAACCACTATGCACTAAGATTTTGACATCCTAAATACATACGGTGAACATCGTATTCATTCATGCATAACATAAACACAAAATCCCAACAACGCAATGTTTGAAAACTCATATTGCTCGATATCCAAATATGGATACGTGTAGAGCTCGACTCCAATTGTCCAACCCTACATATACCCACACTTGGGTATCGACAAGTGTAACTTAAAACTGAACTTCCCAATTTCCTTAAAACAAAATTAACACCCATAACAATAAAAGGGTAAAAGTTAGGAACTACCCCCCTACCTCAAAACTCAACAGATGAATAAAAACGTTCAACTCAGAGCTCCAAAATTATGCTCAACTCTGAAGCCCCAATCAAAAAAAAATCTCCACAATGCAAAACAACTGAAACCAAATTTCCAACCGCAAGAAAACTTCCATTGAGTTCCCTTTTGCTCAATTACATAAGCAAGAAAATCCTTCCAACAGAAACCCCACATCTTGCCGGAAACCCAGCAACAACACACACAGGTGTTACTTGAAACAGAGGAAAAAGGCCCAAATTTAGGTCATTTCCATCGAAATCCTCTTTCAAATAGCAAAGGCTGACATTCCTTCAAGGATAGTAAAGCCTCCATAAAATAGCATTTAATAAATCTACAACTCCCAAAGAGTTGTGCATACGGCTTTCCTAATAGCCTCCGCCATTTTGGCCCCAAAAAATCAATAAACATTTTTTGTTTACCTCTTCAAATCATGTGAAACCCTCTAGGGTTTTATGGTAAATGGTTTTATTCATGTATAAATAATAAGTGCATAACAAAATCACCCCCAATGGTTATTGCCATAGTATTTAAACATTACAAGCTCCCAAAACCATTACTACACACAAGAATTTATGTGAATATATGTGCAAATATCTCATACCTATATTTATATGAATTTTGTGTGTGAATTATCAAATTATCCCTTTATACAAATATATTAACAAGTCAAGAAATTAAAGGCATGGAATGAATTTCTCGAAAATAATAAAGATAGCAATATACCTGAGAAATTCCTAATAATACCATAATGCATTTGTCATACATGTACTAGATATGTTTTCCTTCCATCTATAAGATAAAGATTAACATCTATGTAAACATATACACAGCTACATAAAAACACAAAAGAGTTTTACAAACATCCTTTTAAAATTATGCTCACAATCTAATATACCTGAAGAAGAATATAAAAATCAAATATACTAATACATAAGTTATACTAGATCAACTTGAAGATACCAATTCTGATTTTCACAAGAATAGCCATAACTAGAAATTCTACAATTACAATCCTGTAACAAGAATTCCATGAAAACATTAATTCTAATCAAAACCTGATTTAATTCAGAGATCAAATGATGTATTTCAAAATCAACACTACAACTAAAACAAATTAGCTATAAATCCGAGAACAATCCAATTGCAATGCAAAAGCAGTATCAAAAATATATGTATCTCACAAAACCAAGACTAACCTATCTGATATAATAAAATAGTGTTCAAAATATAAAATCTCCCATCCACAGAACTTGTGTCAAAACAACATCTGAAGTGAATAAAGAGAAACGGGAAGAAGTAGGGTCAGGCATGACAAATAGACTATCCTGGAATTCATCAAAGGTTGAGATCGATTTCAATCAATGGTCACGATTAAAGGTGAAGTTCATTCATAAAGGGAGATTTCCAAATTAAAGGGAGTTAATAGATTTAATTTGAGTAAAATAAGGAGTTAACTGATTCAATTTGAGTAGAAAAAGGAGTTAACTGATTTAACTCATTTTTGATCAATAGTGAACTGGAAATTTTTCTTTTTGAACTGAAGAGAGATTTTGTTGAGATATTTAATTTAATAAAATGAGATATGCTCTCATAATTACGTTTTCTATTTAATTAAATAATCTTTAATTAATTAGAGACACTTTTATTATTTAATTAAATAACTTCATTTTATTTATTAGGAATGGCTTCTCATTTAATTAAATAACTTTGTTTAATTAATTAGAAGTAACTACTCCATTTAATTAAATAATTTCATTAAATTGTTTCAAATTTTTTTTCGAAACTAGTCAACTCAAGTCAATCGTGGTTAAATTTGGTCAACTTTTGGTCAAACTTGATCTTTGCATATGTGAATATGAGCAAATGTGAGTACAAATTCCAGCAACAATTCGATGCAAATTCTCATTCAACCGTTCAAAATGAAGAGATGAGAGTCTCTTAAATAGACTTTCCTGAAATTCATCAACGGTTGAGATTGGTTTCAATCAACGGTCAGGATTAAAGGTGAAGTTCAGTGATAAAGGGAGATTTCCAAATTAAAGGGAGTTAAATGATTTAATTTGAGTAAAATAAGGAGTTAAATGATTCAATTTGAGTAGAAAAAGAAGTTAACTGATTTAACTCATTTTTTATCAATAGTGAACTGGAAATTTATCTTTTTGAACTGAAGAGAGATTTTGTTGAGATATTTAATTTAATAAAATGGGATATACTCTCGTAATTACTTTTTCTATTTAATTAAATAATCTTTAATTAATTACAGACACTTTTCTTATTTAATTAAATAACTTCATTTAATTAATTAGGAATGGCTTCTCATTTAATTAAATAACTTTGTTTAATTAATTAGAAGTAAGTACTCCATTTAATTAAATAATTTTGTTTAATTATTTCAAAACTCTTTTCGAAACTAGTCAACTCAAGTCAATTGTGGTTAAATTTGGTCAAGTTTTAGTCAAACTTGATCTTTGCGTATGTGAATATGAGCAAATGTGAGTATGAATTTCAGCAACAATTCGATGCAAATTCTCATTAAACCTTTCAAAATGAAGAGATGAGGGTCTCTTAAATAGACTTTTTTAGAATTTATCAACGGTTGAGATCGATTTCAATCAATAGTCAGCATTAAAGGTGAAGTTCAGTCATAAAGGAAGATTTCCAAATTAAAAGGAGTTAACCGATTTAATTTGAGTAAAATAAGGAGTTAACTAATTCAATTTGAGTACAAAAAGGAGTTAACTAATTTAACTCATTTTTGATCAATAGTGAACTAGAAATTTTCCTTTTCGAACTGAAGAGAGATTTTGTTAAGATATTTAATTTAATAAAATGTGAAATGCTCTCATAATTACTTTTTCTATTTAATTCAATAATATTTAATTAATTAGAGACAATTTTCTTATTTAATTAAATAACTTTATTTAGTTAATTAGGAATGGCTTCTCATTTAATTAAATAATTTTGTTTAATTATTTAAAAGTAAGTACTCCATTTAATTAAATAATTTCGTTTAATTATTTCAAAATTATTTTCGAAACTAGTCAACTCAAGTCAACCGTGGTTAAATTTGGTCAACTTTTGGTCAAACTTGATCTTTGCGTATGTGAATATGAGCAAATGTGAGTATGAATTTCAGCAACAATTCGATGCAAATTCTCATTCAACCTTTCAAAATGAAGAGATGAGGGTCTCTTAAATAGACATTTTTAGAATTCATCAACAGTTGAGATCGATTTCAATCAACGGTTAGGATTAAAGGTGAAGTTCAGTCATAAAGAGAGATTTCCAAATTAAAGGGAGCTAACCAATTTAATTTGAGTAAAATAAGGAGTTAACTGATTCAATTTGAGTAGAAAAAGGAGTTAACTCATTTAACTCATTTTTGATCAATAGTGAAATGGAAATTTTTGTTTTTGAACTAAGGAGAGATTTTGTTGAGATATTTAATTTAATAAAATGAGATATGTTCTAATAATTACTTTTTCTATTTAATTAAGTAATCTTTAATTAATTAGAGACACTTTTCTTATTTAATTAAATAACTTCATTTAATTAATTAGGAATGGCTTCTCATTAAATTAAATAATTGTGTTTAATTAATTAGAAATAAGTACTCCATTTACTTAAATAATTTAGTTTAATTATTTCAAAATTCTTTTTGAAACTAGTCAACTCAAGTCAACCGTGGTTAAATCTGGTCAACTTTTCATCAAACTTGATCTTTGCGTATGTGAATATGAGCAAATGTGGGTATGAATTCCAGCGACAATTCGATGCAAATTCTCGTTCAACCTTTCAAAATGAAGAGATGAGGGTCTCTTAAATAGACTTTCCTAGAATTCATCAACGGTTGAGATCGATTTCAATCAACGATCAGGATTAAAGGTGAAGTTCAGTCATAAAGGAAGATTTTCAAATTAAAGGGAGTTAACAGATTTAATTTAAGTAAAATAAGGAGTTAACTAATTCAATTGGAGTAGAAAAAAGAGTTAACTGATTTAACTCATTTTTGATCAATAGTGAACTGAAAATTTCCCTTTTTGAACTGAAGTGAGATTTTGTTGAGATATTTAATTTAATAAAATGAGATATGCTCTCATAATTACTTTTTCTATTTAATTAAGTAATCTTTAATTAATTAGAGACAGTTTTCTTATTTAATTAAATAACTTCATTTAATTAATTAGGAATGGCTTCTCATTTAATTAAATAACTTTGTTTAATTAATTATAAATAAGTACTCCATTTAATTAAATAATTTTGTTTAATTATTTCAAAAAAAAATTTAATTTAGTCAACTGAAGTCAACCGTGGTTAAATCTGGTCAACTTTTGGTCAAACTTGATCTTTGCGTATGTGAATATGAGCAAATGTGAGAATGAGTTCCAGCAACAATTTGATGCGAGTTCTCATTCAACCTTTCAAAATAAAGAGATAAGGGTATTTTAAATAGACTTTCTTGGAATTTATCAACGGTTGAGATCGATTTCAATCAACGGTCAGGATTAAAGGTGAAGTTCAGTCATAAAGGGAGATTTCCAAATTAAAGGGAGTTAACAGATTTAATTTGAGTAAAATAAGGAGTTAATTGATTCAATTTGAGTAGAAAAAGGAGTTAATTGATTTAACTCATTTTTGATTAATAGTGAACTGGAAATTTCCCTTTTTGAACTAAAGAGAGATTTTGTTGAGATATTTAATTAAATAAAAGGAGATATACACTCATAATTCCTTTTTCTATTTAATTAAATAATCTTTAATTAATTAGAGAAACTTTTCTTGTTTAATTTGATAACTTCATTAAATTAATTAGGAATGGCTTCTCATTTAATTAAATAACTTTGTTTAATTAATTAGAAGTAAGAACTCCATTTAATTAAATAATTTCGTTTAATTGTTTCAAAATTATTTTTGAAACTAGTCAACTCAAGTGAACCATAGTTAAATCTGGTCAACTTTTGGTCAAACTTGATCTTTGCGTATGTGAATATGAGCAAATGTGAGTATGAATTGCAGCAACAATTCGATGCAAATTCTCATTCAACCTTTCAAAATGTAGAGATGAGGGTCTCTTAAATAGACTTTCCTGGAATTCATCAACGGTTGAGATCGATTTCAATCAACGGTCAGGATTCAAGTGGAAGTTCAGTCATAAAAGGAGATTTCCAAATTAAAAGGAGTTAACAGATTTAATTTGAGTAAAATAAGGAGTTAACCGATTCAATTTGAGTAGAAAAAGGAGTTAACTGATTTAACTCAATTTTGATCAATAGTGAACTGAAAATTTCCCTTTTTGAACTGAAGAGAGATTTTGTTGAGATATTTAATTTAATAAAATGAGAAATGCTCTCATAATTACTTTTTCTATTTAATTAAGTAATCTTTAATTAATTAGAGACACTTTTCTTATTTAATTAAATAACTTCATTTAATTAATTAGGAATGGCTTCTCATTTAATTAAATAACTTTGTTTAGTTAATTAAAAGTAAGTACTCCATTTAATTAAATAATTGTGTTTAAATATTTCAAAATTCTTTTCGAAACTAGTCAACTCAAGTCAACCGTGGTTAAATTTGGTCAACTTTTGGTCAAACTTGATGTTTGTGTATGTGAATATAAGCAAATGTGAGTATGAATTCTAGCAACAATTCGATGCAAATTCTCATTCAACCTTTCAAAATGAAGAGATGAGGGTCTCTTAAATAGACTTTCTTAGAATTCATCAACGGTTGAGATCGATTTCAATCAATGGTCAGGATTAAAGGTGAAGTTCAGTCATAAAGGGAGATTTCCAAATTAAAGGGAGTTAACAGATTTAATTTGAGTAAAATAAGGAGTTAACTGATTCAATTTGAGTAGAAAAAGGAGTTAACTGATTTAACTCATTTTTTGTCAATAGTGAACTGGAAATTTCCCTTTTTGAACTGAAGAGAGATTTTTTTGAGATATTTAATTTAATAAAATGAGATATGCTCTCATAATTACTTTTTCTATTTAATTAAATAATCTTTAATTAATTAGAGACACTTTTCTTATTTAATTAAATAACTTTATTTAATTAATTAGGAATGGCTTCTCATTTAATTAAATAATTTTGTTTAATTAATTAGAAGTTAGTACTCTATTTAATTAGATAATTTCGTTTAATTATTTCAAAATTCTTTTCGAAACTAGTCAAGTCAAGTCAACCATGGTTAAATCTGGTCAACTTTTGGTCAAACTTGATCTATGCATATGTGAATATGAGCAAATGTGAGTATGAATTTCAGAAACAATTCGATGCAAATTATCATTCAATCTTTCAAAATGAAGAGATGAGGGTCTCTTAAATAGACTTTCCTAAAATATATCAATAGTTGAGATCGATTTCAATCAACGGTCAGGATTAAAGGTGAAGTTCAGTCATAAAGGGAGATTTCCAAATTAAAGGGAGTTAATAGATTTAATTTGTGTAAAATAAAGAGTTAACTTATTCAATTTGAGTAGAAAAAGGAGTCAACTGATTTAACTCATTTTTGATCAATAGTGAACTGGAAATTTTCCTTTTTGAACTGAAGAGAGATTTTGTTGAGATATTTAATTTAATAAAATTAGATATGCTCTCATAATTACTTTTGTATTTAATTAAATAATCTTTAATTAATTAGAGACACTTTTCTTATTTAATTAAATAACTTCATTTAATTAATTAGGAATGGCTTCTCATTTAATTAAATAACTTTGTTTAATTAATTAGAAGTTAGTACTGGGTATGTGCAGGATCATGGTGTGCCAAAAAGTGGCGATGTGAAAAAAAAAGAGTTTGAAGACGCCTAAAAGCGCTTCAAAATTTGCTTTGACTTTTTTTTACCTATCCAGGAACCAAACCTGGAATGTTAAGCCGAGCCTTATCGGAGATCCGATATCATATCGGATATCAGATTTTAAATCCAATATCTGACTAATAATTAAAATCATAATGGTATGATATATTATTTAATATTATTATTATTGATATAAAATAATATTAATATTAAATAATATATCATACTATTATATTATAATATTATTATTATTATTTAATATTATAATTATAATTATTATTATACTATAATATAATAATATTATTATAATTATTATTATACTATAATATAGTAATAATATTATTATAATAATTAATATAATATAATATAATAATAATATTATTATTATATTATAATCGTATAATATTATACTATAATAATAATATTATAATAACATATTATATTATAATAATATAATATAATATTTCATATATTATAATATATAGTAATGTAATATAATATATATATATAATATAATATAATAATAAAAAGTAATATCTTATAATTTAATATATAATAAAAAAGTATAATATATTATAAATTATAATAATATAGTATAATAATAATATTTTATATTATAATATATAGTAAATTAATATAATAAATATAAAATATAATATAAAAATATATAAAATGTAACATATATGCTATATTATATATATTGTCATATCAGATATCCAATATAATATTGAATATCCGATACCTGTGCATGGATTGAACACAAAATCACAGACCCACGACCCTTATTTTCACGCGAATTTGGGCCAGTCAGATTGGATATCAGATACCAAATCGAATATCAGATATCAAGTATGTTCCCCCCCCCCCCCCCCCCGACTCATTTTTAACCTAAATTTAATAGATTTTAACATAATTTTGTTTGTTCTAGTTGAATCTAGGGTTTGTTTGTTTTAGTTGAATCTAGGGTTTTTTTGCAATTCAATAGGAATGGCTTATCAAAATAATGACACTGAGGTAGGGAATAATATTCCTCGCAACCCACCACCAAATGATCCAGTATCCCCACAAAACCGTCCACCAAATGATCCTCTACCTCCTCAAAACCCTCCTCGAATCAAGGATTTGATAAATGAAAATCTCATTGAGTTGAGAGGTTTGCATAGAACATACAATAATGTACCTGCACTGGCTCCTATGTTATCCACATTAAACACCATAGTGGATAACATTGAAACCCTTACAAACCAACAAAATGTCGCTCTTTGTTGGCATGATGAAATGCACCAGATGTTTGATGATGGTTTGGATTATGATGAGGTCGCGGCCCTCAACATAACCAAAGACGATTTGGCAATCCTTTTTGCTAACCCAAAAATGGGTATACTAGTTGACCCATAAAAAACCAAACTATCGATTAAATGGTGCACAAATGACACCATACGTGCAAATTTTTTGGACCGTTGGTGGATGGTCTTTGATATCCCTCCACATGGCAATTTAGACATACCATTTTATTTCCTTAGAAAATTATATGCAGAATTTGTGTTGAAACTTAAAATGAACTATTGGAGCATGAAGCCCAACATGAGCTTAGGACTAGGAGCTCCTCAGGATAGACCCTCTTCCCAGCGGAAGAAACTTTGCACTTCCCCCCCCCCCCCCCCCCAATATCTCCCCCACCCTCCTCGAGTGTAGCATCCAGATATTATGGCAAAGGCTAGCTCTCAGACCATCAGAGCCATTCATAGGCTAAGTAGCCTAATGATATCTCAGGCTAGGTCAGTCATGCCTCCTCGTGTTGATGATGTTGGTGTTAGTTCATCATCGGCTAGCTCATCACACATTTGTGTGCCTCACACTTGCATTACATGCAAGAATATTTTCCCGGGTCCCATAGGTGATCTTCCTGAGTATCATTTTGTATTAGACGAGGATACACCAGACGCATGTGCAGAGGCTACAGACCCTGATGCGAGAGAGGAGGGGAATACAGAGGCATGGACTCCTTCGGTGTTGGTACGTGTATACATTTTTTTGTTATGACATATGTGATTTAAAGTTAATTTTTATAATAGAATAATTTTAATTTATAAGCCATACTGACTTTTACATGTATGTGATCTTCATTCATGTTTAGTTGATGACTGAGGAGGAGCTCAGACAGATAGATGATGCTACACTCTCGGCCATTTCATTTGGCCTTGAGACATCTAGGGTACATTATGTTGTGTTCGCATTTCTTTTTTCTATTTGATATTGTAGCATATATGGTTGCTAATCTTTCTTTTATCTTGTAGATACCACCTACCCTGGGGGGACAAAGTGCGGGGGGTGAGCCAGCATGCATTGACAAAGGAAAGGTAATTAGATGTTTTCTAATTGATTAAATATTGATGCATTCTTGTAAAAATTTTGTGGTAATCTCATTTAATTACATTATTTATTGTATATAGGGTGTGGCTACTAGCGATGAGCCTGTACAGATTTGGCATCCTAGATCATCAGGAATTTTCATTCGCACAGAGAGCCCCATTGTATGTATAAGTATCATTTATTTTTTATTTTTTTAATTGATGTAGAGGAAAGTATGATTGTCATTCTATACAATTTCTGTGATTTTTTTTGTACCAATAATGATTCATGTCTTGCATATGTTCATTACAACTTAAATAGGCTTATATGCACCTGTCCAACCGACCAAGTTGGTTACAAAGGTTTATTTAATCAAACAAATACCAAATTACTACTTTCCCTCCAAAACTAATATGACCATTTGAATTTGAAATTCAAATTTCAAACTATAGTTTTTATGCATTCCCTAACTTTCTAAACTATTCCATTGACTCAAAATTGGTCATATGGATTTATTAAATGCAACTAAGTAAATTTCTAGAAAATTGAAGTTTTTATTATTTTTTCTCCAATCCACCATACACTTTGATCTCCCCCTTTCAACTGAGATCACATATGACATATATAAAGGTCTACATGACCATTGGAACAACCATATAGGCATTCCCAACCATAAAACAAACAAACAACCACTTTTTGCTAATACTATTTAGACTCTAAATACCCTATTCTAAGGCCTTTTGGTCCCATGGAGTCACTTGGTTTATAACCACACCAAAATGCTTGTGGGCCTTACATGTGCCTTTATTACAAAATATATACCAACTTGTAAAATATGGACCAAACCTTTATTCCAACTTCCTAATCTACTTGAATCCTCGCTTTCATGGAGTGGCAAGGTGTCCGGCAACAAAGATACTTGTTCCCCCCTACCACATAGGTTAGGTGCCCTACACCACCTTTCCTCTCTCTCATTTTGAACACTAGTCCACCAAGTGAGTGATGTTCCTCTCAGTCTTGTTGTTGCTACTTTTACCTTCTTATCTGCCTCTATGTCTTCAAGATCAAAGTAGTTCTCAAGGGCCTCTATCCACTCTAGCACTTCTTCACTATCCTTTTTACCTTGGTATATTGGAAAATCAATATGGTTCTTCCCACCATTACCTTGTACTGCCTTAATGATTCTCATAAATCTCCTTTCTTTAGGATCATCTGTTGTCTCATGCTCTTGCCTTGCATTACCAACCTCTTCTTCTTCATGGTTCTCTCCATGATTTCTTCCTCTAACCTCTTCTCCTCTAGGTTCTTGCCTTTCCTTTTCTAAGGATTCTATCCTTGCAATAAGCTTCAGCCTCTCTCTTCTCATCTGTCTTTCTTCCCTCACTCTAGATGCTTCAAGTTCTTTCCTCTCTCTTTTCTCTTTTGCCAACTCTTCTCTCAATTCTTCAAGTTCTCTAGCCATTTGATTTTTAGGAGGCATTTTGACAACAAGTTTTCTTCCTTCCCAAGGGCCAACTCACTGATTCTCTTTCTTTCCTCACCAAGAAATCTCTGGACACCACTTATGTACCTTTCAACTCTGGGACACACAAGGAGGAATTAGACACACCAAGGCTTCAACAAAGGGACCAGCACACTAAGGATTTTCAAGATTATAGGTCTTGGTCACACTCCTAAACACCCAATCTTCAAAACCCTCCTTAAAATGGCTTAAAAACCAGGGCCTTCTTGTTCAAACCCCAAAACTCAATTCTAGAACATTTTGACTTGTCTAATGACAAGATATGATCATGACAACCTACATGAACCTATCAAATGACTCATCTACCATATGAAATCCTAAAATCCTATCTCATGCCCAATTACAACTTTCTTCCACATATGAGTCCAACGTTATAACTTTGTATGCTTCCATGAGCCATAATTGGTGCAAGGATTGCCCAATTGACTTCAAGAGATGTTCCATGACCTCTGTAATGCCTTGGATCTTCAATGTTCCCCTGACGAGCATGGGATACTCTTGCATCACTTATCTTCATAAATAAATTCAAAACTAATGTCTATGATATTAACAACTACTATTTTGTATCTCATAGGAGACTCCTAGTGCACATGAGGTTCGGTGGGACAATTATGTAGATTTGATGATGCAACCACTCACTCCTAAGGAGGATCCTACAATAGTAAGTTGTAGTTTGAATTCATGATTAAATATGTTATAAATTTAGCATGCTATGAATTATAATGTTATAGTTTAAATTGTAGATTCATCTGACAAAGGTATTTGAACATATACAACCCATAATAACAGAGGTACCAGCATTGCCGAGGGCATACGAGAGGACTCCTGACCAGCGCAGGAGGTCGACGAGAGAGGTATTTATTATGAAATTTTGATAGTATTAATCTCCAATACGGAAAAGATCATTATGCATTTGAGTAATTTAATGTTAGATACGTAGAATCATATAAATTTAGTAGTCTAACTTTGGGTTTTCCTTTTTTGTTTATGTAGGAGGCATCTGATCCACCTAGTGCAATGAAGAGGCTGCATTTTGATCATCCACCAGCACCCTAGGATAGTATAGTTTTCTTAGGATGCATCATGAGACATTTTGAGATGGCATATGCCACATTGTATACAGAAACATTAATATTATACACATTCTGATGGCAGGATCAGCCACATTTTGTATATGGATCTATGTATTTTGATATATATATATATATATATATATTTGAGTACTTTATCTATGGATACATGATCTTTGATATATATTTGTGTAAAATTTTGTTTATGGATACATGTATTTTGATATCTATTTTTTTCATTTACATCCACAATGATATACATATTAATTTAGTATCTAGTATTGTTCAATTTATCATGGATCATGTGTCATGCCCTAAATTTTACTAGTAAAAACACAACAATTTTTTTTTTTTGTAGCTTATGAAGTCGCATAAGAAATTACATATTGTAAAACAAGGTTATCATTGAATAGGAGTTCAAGACTCATGTGAATAGTGTGAAGGTGTTAACATTTTAGTCACAGGTGGTTTTTAAATAGATTGGATGACAGTCTAGTTCAAGTTAGTGTCATGAGTCAAACGAGCAAGTTCAAGATACAACACTCATAAATTAGTGAGGTAATTCATATCCTAACAAGCCTCTGATACTAATATTCTATTAGGGTCTATCATTTGTATCATATGGACTAGGTTGTGATTCTAGCATGTAAGGGAAGGGGATCAGAATTACTTATTATCCTCATTACCAATGTACACACATTCATTAATCATTACAATATATATTAATGTGACAATTACTATATTACTATATCCTCATTATCTATCAACATTGCTTCCTCACCAAACTAGCACTCACTACAGTTTTCTAAACACAAAAATTACTATTCCAATACATAAATTAAACTCACTCTAACAAAAGACAATTACTAACTATCTAGCTCATCAACTACTAACTAATCTAGCTACATTGCCATGCTTTTACATTTACTATTTTAATTACTATACTATTACATTTACTTTTTACATTAAATTACATCTAACTATTCACCATAAGCTCACTTTCTCACTATCAATATTATTATTATCAAAGCATGTTAAGATTCAAAGTAGTTTCATAGTATGAATTAGTAAGCACATAAAATGAGGAACTCTTAGTAAGTCTAAGGGCCAATTCAAAGTACTTAACTCAATAATAATTCACGATCTATATTTAAACACATCCTATTACACCATCGTATTGAGTGTGTCAATTTAAATTTGTTAGACGAATTGTTTATGCAAGGATTAGGTGCAAGCGTATAAATAAGGTTTGTATATAACATATCTTGTCGTTCTGACATATATGTATCAATGTATCAATGTGCTTTATTGACTAGATAAAACTAGATTTGAGTTATTATTTTAATCCACCATCCATCCTTATCCTTGATTCCCCAATCCCATCATCCTGACAAATTACTTCATATTAAAACCCTATTATATGTACATCCAATCAATCTTGGCTTTTATTTTATTTTTGAGTTAAATATTTAAATTTGTCATATTCTCTACCATGCACACTAATATGCCTTTATTTATTTAATTACTAATTTATTATTTGAGTGTTGGATGTGACTTAGAGGTCACAAGATTGTAATGTGTACCATTCTATCACTTAGAAAATATATTAGTCTAGGACACTCATTAGTCTCTATATGCTATTATTATTTTTATTTTTATTGGATAGCAGTCTAGAATCTGGGAATATTCTTTAATATTTTATTGCTCGGTATTAAGGAAGGGATTTATTTGCCTTTACCATACATTTTCTAGAGAGGAAAATGCATGCCTACAACAATGTATCTCATATATTTTATTTTGTCTTCTCTTACAACAAACTTCATTTTGTTATATCATAAAATTAATTTGATGATTTTCTTGCTTAGAATTGCATTAAGCTTGGTAATTAAAATCAATGTTATCCATGCATGTGATATGAACATAAAAATTTCCTTCCAAATTATTGATTGCACAACAAGATTGTAAGCAATCTACTAAGTTTTAAATTTATACAATCAATGGTATCACATAACATCTATGGATTGTTATTATCAACTAGTCTTTTACAATACCACAAGGAGAAAACTTTCTTTCACATTTTCAAATGATAACAATGATGTCAAAGCAAATCTGTGACTCGTACCAATGCTTTCATAACAATATAAACTCCAAATGAAACATGCATATACAACCTTATCAATTATTTCTTCTACACGTACATTAGGTAACAATGATACAATCTCCTTCCATCACAATGGGGCAACATAAGGGACTTTTCAAAATCATAAAGAACATGGACATTGAAAGATATGGACAATAAGTAGCATGAACATTGTCCAACATGATCATTGAGAACATGAACAAGCTGGTGAATCCTCCTTCACAAATGAGGGCACAATGTCAAGTTTTCTCATCCAACATCAATCTGCAAGATGATCATTCCAAGCCATTTCCATTCCTCCCTTGGACACAAATCTGCATATGCAACACAACAAAATAACAAGGACCATGGGTTCTTTCCACCCAACCATAGGCCTCAAAGAGACCACCCCCGCGCTAGGGAACAAGGCTCAAACTGGGATACACATACAATCTTTCAATGCATAAACATTACATTTCAAACTTGAACAATTTCCCCCCAAGACTATTTCACAATGGCTTCATAGATGGAATCATAAACATAGGGTGAAGGTGTGTTCTAAAATGGAGACTTGCCATACCAAACCATATTTGCAATAAACAATTTTCATGCCCTCTCGGGGCTATCATAAATGAACCATTTAATGCCCTCTCGGGGCCTCCACATTTCCTCCTCCAAACCCACTACCATTAGCTATAACTCCTCAAACTTCCTTTCTACACCATACTTTCCTTATCACCCCCAGCAAGATATGAAATGTTATGGCATACAATGGAGCCCATACTCCAAGGTTCTCAATACATTTTCCAAACCCAACTTAAGCCCTTCACCCTAGACTTCTCTTCCCTTCCCACAAGGGTGAGTGTAAGTCCCATGCCCATAACAATACTCAAGCACAAAACAAGAAAACAAAACCAAGAAGAAATAAAACAAGAAATTTTCAAGAGCACATCACATTTTCACAACACAATATCAACACCCATAATACAAAAAGGAAATAGATGAAATCCAAACCTCATACTCACAATACTCCACACAATACAACAAGATGCACAATGGTGTCACACTAATCTACATGGAATGAACACCATTGAAGCACTCACATGAATGCTACTCCACAATGCAATGTAATGCATACTCCATTGATAAACTCCACACTTGCATATTTTCTTAACCATGCTAAAAGAAAGAAATGGAAAAGAAGCAAGTTTGAGATGCCAACCTTGGTCCAAGCCAGGGTAAGGATAGTTGTAGTAGAGCTCCCCTAATCTCCCTCCAAAACCTACATGTCTCTAAAATTAGAGAGTGGGTAAACACCCCACTAGTTTGGCCAAGACCCTCTAATAAAGCCTTCCCACTAACTTATTTTAGCAAAAACACTAAGCCACTCCATCCTTACGAACTTGTCTCCTCTAACGGTTCAGCAATAGCCCTCATGAGCTCTGAGTTATGACCCTCGATGGATCGACCTCAAAATGCACTTAGAGCACCTTGAAGACTCCTTGGTATGGGGTGGCCGCAAATGATGGATGGTCTTTGTGGCCAGAATAAGGGTGTGACTAGGGTTCACCCGCCCATTTGGAGCTAATGGCACTAACAATTTGATGCCAAGATTAGCGGTTTCAAAGTTACGCTGTGGTGCACCTATGAACTAAGGCACACTACAAGTTTTGGCATCGAGTGAGATTTCTGTGCTGAATCCAAATAGAATGTGATCTCTTGAAAATGAGATAGGTTATTTTAGGCCTCAGGATCACCATCCTGTAGCATTTGATAGTTCATCGATATCCCTCACGAGCTCTGAGTTATGACCCTCGAAAGATCGACCTCCAAATGCACTTAGAGCACCTTGGAGACTCCTCGGTATGGGGTGGCCGCAAATGATGTATGGTCTTCGTGGCTAGAACAAGGGTGTGACTAGGGTTCACCCACCCATATGGAGCTAATGGCACTGACGATTCAATGCCAAGATCACTGGTTTCAAAGTTACGCTGTGGTGCACCTATGAACTGAGGCACACTGTGAGTTTTGGCATCAAGCGAGATCACTGTGCTGAATCCAAATGGAATGTGATCTCTCAAAAATGAGATAGGTTATTTTAGGCCTCAGGATCACCGTCCTATAGCATTTTACAGTTCATCGATAGCCCTCATGAGCTCTGAGTTATGACCCTCAAAATTTTGACCTCCAAATCCACTTAGAGCACCTTGGAGACTCCTCAGTACGGGGTGGCCACAAATGATGGATGATTGTTTGAAGACTACTCCATGTGTCACTATCTTTCTTGGAAAAAAAATTGCTTTTGAACATCAAGCTTGCAATATTATCAATTATTGTCAAACTTTTTCAACCAAGTCAAAACGTCAAATGCAAATATTTGTTTGCATTTTTTGATAAGGGGAGTTTCATAAATTGACTTTGATTTTCTATGTCTCTAGTGCTTGAACATGCTTAAAATGGCTCTTTGGTCTTAGAGCTATTGGTATTTTCTAACTTCATGGTCTATGATATGCATACTAAGAATTTCTTTCACTAAATGGTTTCCTTGATCTATTGACTACACTTAAATTTGTTCACTTTTCATCTCTCTTTCTATATGTTCAATACAAAGAGCTAGAAGAGACAAATAATCTTTCTTACCTTCATCTCTGTAAGCACATGATAGAAATCAATTCTAAACTTGAGAAGAGGTTAGAGGAGAATATTGCATTCTTAAATTAATCTCCCTTAAGACCTTTACATACACACGGGGCATTCTTAAATTAATCTCCATGGAAGAAAATTTCATAAAACTAAAGATTCCATAGTGTTGAAACATAAAATCCAAGATCTCATTTATGATGGGATTGTTGATACCTCTAATGACTCATCCACTCATAGCCTTCATATCCAACTTCATATCATGTCATTATGCATGTGCTATCTTGCTTATTGGCTTTAATTGCTTATCCTACATGCTATCTTCTTTCATGGATTTCATGGCTTATCCCAAATGTGCTTCATACAACTTTTCAATATGAAAGTCTTTCAAAACATTATACAATATTATGACTCTTTATGCTTTCAAATGCTATGATTGGTTGTAAAATGGAAGAAATCAAGTATTCTAATTGTTCATCCATACTTTCTAGATTTTTCTTATATTATTAGTTTGATAAAAATAGTTTTAATAATCATAATTTCAACTTTATGCCAAATAAGAAAAAAACCAAATTTGTAATAAGATATCCGCATGCAATTATCTTTCATATAGTTATAAATGCTCTTAAAATTGTCATTATAGCCTTGTATCACATGCAAATATGATTTGGAAGAACTTGTTCAATATTTTCCTCCTATAATTCCTTACAAAGAACCTACCAAAACCATATACAAAAAACTACACATTTTACATCATAATACATCATAAATTTTAGAAATTCTCCCCAATAACACCCCCCTCCAACTCTTCATGATGTACCTACATTCCTAAATCATTAAAAAAATTAGTAACTTATTGTATTAAACAAGATAATCATCAATTCATTAAATCATTATGAAGAAAATAACATAAGAAGTATATATACCTAGTCGAGTATTCCAATAGGGTCCTCTCTCTGTTTTAGGGTCTCCAACAAGGCTTCATGATCAGAATTAGCAATAGTAAAAAGTTCTTTTACTTTTGGTCTTCCTTGATGCTTCAATAACTTTACATTTGTTGCTATAATAAGATGCGAATATATGAGAATTACTTTTTGCTTCTGATAGTCTTCGAATGTAGGAATTCCATTCCTTCTAAGCATGTATGTCCCCAACCATGTTCCAACAACAACCACTAAACCAGTAGGATACGTGAATCCATCATCATCTGTGATTGGTTGTGCAAGTTTTTGTTTGCCTCTTACACAATGTGCTAACCAATAATCATATTTCTCATCATTCCCCTGTGGTGCAACCAATGCAAAGACATGTCTTGGTTGAAGTAGATCTGATAGATGGTTATGCTCAAGTGAACTTTCCATGTCATCATTTTTGATAGAGGGTATGATAGGAAATGGAGTAAGATAATGTGGATCCCATGTTTCCACCCACTCACTTGAATCATAGTAATCCCAATCACACTGAAAACAAGTACGACAAAAACAAGCTAGTTGTGTCCAAATGGTCCATGTACTAGAATTAGAGCTTCGAAATGAATGCATTTTTGATGAGTCTCTCACTGTAGCACAATCTGATCTATCACCTATGGACCCTTCCTCAACCAACCAAAATAACCTGCATACCACTGAATTAAGAGTCCCCCCCTATGATAATGCTAAACTGCACCAATCAACAATGCTACAAGCATCAAGAAGCTCTGTTGTTGAAATCTTTAGTTGCTCCTTAACTAGAGCTCTCTTCACACATGCCCCTGCTCCATCATGTTCCCCTTTTCCATGGCCGGACTCAAAAAAACTCCAAATATGAGGCACCCCTCTCTCTACGTGCATCCTACACAACCAATAAAACATGCGAGCATTCTTGAATTGACCTGTACAGTTATCTAACCAAATGATATGTCTATCTATAGCAATTGCATGCTCGTGTAAGAAATCAAAAAAATTCTCGAAACAATGTTGCACAAACTCGTGAGAGTGAGATCTATCATCACTCATATAAAAATCATACTCTCTAATAATCTTTCGATTATCTTCCGCACTATCAGGGGCATGTCTATATGTTATGTGAACAAAAATTGCAATCTGAATAGAGTTGTAATACTGAGATTGTGTCTCATTTTGAGGTTGCAATGTGTAGTTCTCAGAAAAATCAACAACTAATATAATAGTGCCAATGGGAAAAGTCTCCTTACACATTCTAAATTATTGATCCAACCACTGAGACCTGTGACTATGTCTTGCATACTTGTAAAAAAGATTTGCCTTGAAATCTGAAATAAAATTAGCCACATTGATATCTTTTCCAACCAATTCACATCTAGAGCTCTCACTCCCACTCTTCAATGTGTATTTCACCATTTCATAGACCCTCTTTTTCACTATTGTCTTTCCAAGATCTTGTTCACACCCCTCATGAAAACTTGTGTCAAACTTGGATAAGCCACCACATTCTGAACACTTCTCATTTAAGCAAGCATTTTTATAAAAGGAACAACCATCAACTCTACGACATAAGAGTTGATCTAACAAGTCTCTTGATAATTTTGGAAGCCCACTAGCCCCACTATCCTCCAACATTTCTTTACTATGCAAAGTAGAACAAATGGAGCGTAATAGTTCATGGTGCATAGAAAACTCAACATGATATTTGCAACAACATGTATTTCAAATTTTGAGTGGCACAAAATAAAATGGCTTCAAAGATTCAAAAGCCCTTTGTGATATATGAACACTTGGATGACTCTCTCTAAATTGTTTGAACAACATAGTTTGACTTACCTCCAAATAGTGTTTAGGATGTGGCGTGCGGTCTCTGATGCCAATTCTCAACTTTAAGACATCTTTAGCATTGGGTGATACTCATGAGTTAGAGTGCCAAAACTGTATAATTTCTTCCTTCACATCGTCGGATAGCTTCTTATCAAAACGTGGAAGTCTCCCACCAAATGCCCATATTTCATTTTGAAGAGGATCATCAATTTTCTCTCGTCGACACGTGCTCTTCTCAAAGTAGTACGATTTAGATTCAAATCAATACAAGTTTGTCTCATATATCTACCCTTTCTCAAATGATGACTTACCAAAGAGGTTGTAATAACCCTTCAAGGAGCTCTATTATCCTTCTCTCTGCTATTTTTTCCAACGCTGTTGAGAGCACTGAAAAGATTCTTCATAATAATGGCATTTCTTTCCAACTTTTTATTGACACGAATTTTCAATTTGGAAAGCATAGGTCTCATCTTTTGCATCTTTAATAAGTGCATGAAAAGCTGGCATTGCTCTACCACTGTCTTGTTGCCAAAAAATATTTGATATAGTCTTGAAGCCCATAACCGAATGGTTCTTTCTGAATTTCTTCCTTCCAAACTAGTCATAATCGTTTCATCAATTTCAATTATCCATTTTGGTGTTTTAGAACCTTCATGTTGATTATAATTAGGAGATATGTAAGGTTCTTGTGCATTAGGTTCCTGTGCATTGTCATCTTCGACATGGTCAATTATGCAATTTGAATTATGACTTGGCGGCATTTCTTCTTCAAAATTTTCAATCTCTACATTTTCAATTTTTGCATTATCATTTTCAATAGGTACATTTTCATTCTCCAACTATACATTTTCATTATCTGACTCTATGATTTCACCTTCTATTAATTCATCGTCAACTTGATTGATATTTAGCATACCATATTTTTTTTTTCGGTGTTTCATTTTGTCCTTTTCCCTATATGCCGCAAGGTCTTCATTGGATATCTTCCTTTTACGTTTATTCTTTCGACGACTGCTGCTCCCCATTCAGATGATAAATTCAAACACCTAAAGTTATATTTTCGAATTCTTTTAGATTGGTTGAGCCCCAAAATGCGACTTTTTACAAATCCTGTGAAAAAAGAGGTAAAAAAGTAATGTTGTCGGGTCTATAGGGACAGTCAAATATTTGAAATTGATGCCAGTAAAATCGGATATCTGATATGGGAAAATGACTTTTGGGGGGAAAACTTGCTAAGGTTTCCCTCCTTTGCCACAATAATATTAATATTATGAAAATATTTGGAAGCAATCGACTTTAATTTATAACTAAGTTAATAGTATATTAGTATTAGTATAAAATATCAATAATATTAATATATAATAGTATTAATATTATTAGTATAGATATAATAGTGTAAATATATAGTGTTTATTTATATTAAGCTACAATATATAGTATTAATATATATTATTATTATAGCTATAATAGTATTATTATTATTACTATACATATAATAATATTAATACTTAGTGTTTATTTATATTATAATTATTATCCTAAAATAGTATAAATAGTAAATCCTAAAATATTACGTTATATATACTAAAATATTACATTATTATATAGATATATTAATAAAATACATATTAATATAATAATATTTATAATATATATTATATTTAATAAAAATATTACGTTGTTATATATATATATATATATAATATTATTATACATATTAATATAATAATATATAATACAAAGAGGGTCGTCGTTTAATGGGTCATAGCGGGTCATAGGTCACCCTATGACCCCCTTTGATCCATATGAATGATTCGACTATTTCTTTAGGGGTCCTAGGACCCCTAGGGACAAATGTCATCGTTTAATGGGTCGGAGAGGGTCATAGGTCACCCTATGACCCCCTTTGACCCATAATACCCATTCGAATATGTCTCTAGGGGTCCTAGGACCCCTAGAGACATATATCATTGTTTAATGGGTCAAAGAGGGTCATAGGTCACCCTATGACCCCTTTTGACCCATATGAATGATTCGAATATGTCCCTAGGGGTCTTAGGACCCTTAGGGACATATGTCATCATTTAATGGGTCAAAGAGGGTCATAGGTTACCCTATGACCCCATTTGACCCATATTACCCATTTGAATATGTCCCTAGGGGTCCTAGGACCCCTAGGGACATATATCGTCGTTTAATGGGTCAAAGGGGGTCAAAGATCACCCTATGACCCCCTTTGACCCATATGAACGATTCAAATATGTCCCTAGGGTCCTAGGACCCCTAAGTACATATGTCGTCATTTAATGGGTCAAAGAGGGTCATAGGTCACCCTATAACCTCGTTTGACCCATATTACCCATTCGAATATGTCCCTAGGGGTCCGAGGACCCCTAGGGACATATGTCATCATTTAATGGGTCAAAGGGAGTCATAGGTCACCCTATGACTCCCTTTGACCCATATTACCCATTCGAATATGTCCCTAGGGGTCCTAGGACCCCTAGAGACATATATCGTCATTTAATGGGTCAAGAGGGTCATAGGTCACCCTATGACCCCATTTGACTCATATGAACGATTCGAATATGTCCCTAGGGGTCCTAGGACCCCTAGGAACATATGTCATCGTTTAATGGGTCAAAGAGGGTCATAGGTTACCCTATGACCCCATTTGACCCATATTACCTATTCGAATATGTCCCTAGGGGTCCTAGGACCCCTAGGGACATATGTCATCGTTTAATGGGTCAAAGGGGGTCATAGGTCACCCTATGACCCCGTTTGACCCATATGAACGATTCAAATATGTCCCTAGGGGTCCTAGGACCCCTAGGGACATATGTCATCGTTTAATGGGTCAAAGGGAGTCATAGGTCACCCTATGACCCCCTTTGACCCATATGAACGATTCGAATATGTCCCTAGGGGTCCAAGGACCCCTAGGGACATATGTCATCGTTTAATGGGTCAAAGAGGGTCATAGGTCACCCTATGACCCCCTTTGACCCATATTACCTATTCGAATATGTCCCTAGGGGTCCGAGGACCCCTAGGGACATATGTCGTCGTGACCTATGACCCCCTTTGACCCATATTACCCATTCGAATATGTCCCTTGGGGTCCGAGGACCCCTAGGGACATATGTCATCATTTAATGGGTCAAAAGAGGTCATAGGTCACCCTATGACCCCCTTTGACCCATATGAAAAATTTGACTATGTCCCTAGGGGTCCTAGCCCTAGGGACATATGTCATCGTTTAATGGGTCAAAGGAGGTCATAGGTCACCTTATAACCTCCTTTGACCCATATGAATGATTCGAATATGTCCCTAGGGATCTTAGGACCCCTAGGGATATATGTCGTCGTTTAATGAGTCAAAGAGGGTCATAGGTTACCCTATGGCCGCATTTGACCCATATTACCCATTCGAATATGTCCCTAGGGGTCCTAGGGGACATATTTGAATGGGTCATAGGGTCATATGTCATCATTTAATAGGTTAAAGAGGGTCATAAGTCACCCCTGTGACCCCCTTTCACCCATATTACCCATTCGAATATGTCCCTGGGGGTCCTACGACCCCTAGAGACATATATCGTCGTTTAATGGCTCAAGAGTGTCATAGGTCACCCTATGACCCCCTTTGACCCATATGAATGATTCAAATATGTCCCTAGGGGTCCTAGGACCCCTAGGGACATATGTCGTCATTTAATGGGTCAAAAAAGGTCATAGGGTAACCTATGACCCCATTTGACCCATATTACCCATTCGAATATGTCCCTAGGGGTCCTAGGACCCTTAGGGACATATTTCATCGTTTAATGAGTCAAAGGTGGTCATAGGTCACCCTATGACCCCCTTTGACCCATATGAACAATTCAAATATGTCCCTAGGGGTCCTAGGACCCCTATGGACATATGTCGTTGTTTAATGGTTCAAAAAGGGTCATAGGTCACCCTATGACCCCCTTTGACCCATATGAACGATTCGAATATGTCCTTAAGAGTCTGAGGAACCCTAGGGACATATGTCGTCGTTTAGTGGGTCAAAGAAGGTCATAAGTCACCCTATTACCTATTCGAATATGTCCTTAGGGGTTCGAGGAACCCTAGGGACTTATGTCGTCGTTTAATGGGTCAAAGAGGGTCATAGGTCACCCTATGACCCCCTTTGACCCATATTACTCATTTGAATATGTCCCTAGGGGTCCTAGCACCCCTAGAGACATATATCATCGTTTAATGGGTTAGAGAGGGTTATAGGTCACCCTATGACCTATGACCCCCTTTGACCCATATTACCCATTCAAATATGTCCCTAGTGGTCCTAGGACCCCTAGAGACAGATATCGTCGTTTAATGGGTCAGAGCGGGTCATAGGTCACCCTATGGCCCCGTTTGACCCATATGAACAATTCGACTATGTCCCTAGGGTTCATACGATCCGTAGGGACATATGTCGTTGTTTAATGGGTCAAAGAGGGTCATAGGTCACCCTTTGACCCATATTACCCATTCAAATATGTCCCTAGGGGTTCTAAGACCCTTAGGGACATATGTCGTCATTTAATGGGTCAAAGGGGGTCATAGGTCACCCTATGACCCCCTTTGACCCATATGAACGATTCGACTATGTCCTTGGGGTCCTAGGACCCCTAGGGACATATGTCGTCGTTTAATGGGTTAAAGGGGGTCATAGGTCACCCTATGACCCCATTTGACCCATATGAATGATTCGACTATGTCCCTAGGGGTCTTAGGACCCCTAGGGACATATGTCATCGTTTAATGGGTCAAAGAGGGTCATAGGGTGACTTATGACCCCCTTTGACCCATATTACCTATTCGAATATGTCCGTAGGGGTCCGAGGACTTCTATGGATATATGCCATCATTTAATGGGTCAAAGAGGGTCATAGGTCACCCTATGACCACCTTTGACCCATATTACCCATTCGAATATGTCCCTAGGGGTCGTAGGACCCCTAGAGACATATCGTCGTTTAATGGGTCAGTGACCTATGACCCCCTTTGACCCATATTACCCATTTGAATATGTCCCTACGGTTCCTAGAACCCCTAAGGACATATTCGAATCGTTCATATGGGTCAAAGGGGGTCATAGGTTCGAATATGTCCCTAAGGGTCCTAGGACCCCTAGGGACATATGTTATCGTTTAATGTGTCAAAGGGGGTCATAGGTCACCCTATGACCTCCTTTGACCCATATGAACAATTCGACTATGTCCCTAGGGGTCCTAGGACCCCTATGGACATATGTCATCGTTTAATGGGTCAGAGAGGGTCATAGGTCACCCTATAACCCCCTTTGACCCATAATACCCATTCGAATATGTCTCTAGGGGTCCTATGACCCCTAGAGACATATATCTTCATTTAATGGGTCAAAGAGGGTCATAGGTCACCCTATGACCCCCTTTGACCCATATGAATGATTCAAATATGTCCCTAGGGGGTCTTAGGACCCCTAGGGACATATGTCATCTTTTAATGGGTCATAGAGGGTCATAGGTTACCTTATGACCCTATTTGACCCATATTACCCATTCGAATATGTTCGGACATATGTCGTCATTTAATGGGTCAAAGACCTATGACCCCGTTTGACCCATATGAACGATTCGAATATGTCCCTAGTGTCTTAGGATTCCTAAGGACATATGTCATCATTTAATGGGTGAAAGAGTGTCATAGGTCACCCTATAACCCCCTTTGACCCATATTACCCATTCGAATATGTCCCTTCGGGTCTGAGGACCCCTAGGGACATATGTCATCATTTAATGGGTCAAAGGAGGTCATAGGTCACCCTGTGACCCCCTTTGACTCATATTACCCATTCAAATATGTCCTTAGGGGTCCTACGACCCCTAGAGACATATATCATCGTTTAATGGGTCAAGAGGGTCATAGGTCACCCTATGACCCCCTTTGACCCATATGAACGATTCAAATATGTCGCTAGGGGTCCTAGGACCCCTAGAGACATATCTCATCGTTTAATAGGTCAAAGAGGTTCATAGGTTACCTTATAACCTCATTTGACCCATATTACCCATTCGAATATGTCCCTAGGGGTCCTAGGACCCCTATGGACATATGTCATCGTTTAATGGGTCAAAAGGGGTTATAGGTCACCGAATGACCCCCTTTGACCCATATGAATGATTCAAATATGTCCTTAGGGGTCCTAGGACCCCTAGAGACTTATGTCGTTATTTAATGGGTCAAAGGACCTATGACCCCCTTTGACCCATATGACGCATTCGAATATGTCCCTAGGGGTCCGAGGACCCCTAAGGACATATGCCATCATTTAATGAGTCAAAAAGGGTCATAGGTCACCCTATGACCCCCTTTGACCCATATTACCCATTCGAATATGTCCCTAGGGGTTCGAGGATCCATAGGGACATATGTCATCATTTAATGGGTCAAAGAGGGTCACAGGTCACCTTATGACTCCCTTTGACCCATATTACCCATTCGAATAGGTCCCTAGGGGTTCAAGGACACTTAGAGACATATATCATCGTTTAATGGGTCAGGGAGGGTCATAGGTCACCCTATGACCCCCTTTGACCCATATTACCCATTCGAATATGTCCCTAGGGGTCCTAAGACCCCTAGAGACATATATCATCTTTTAATTGGTCAAAGAGGGTCATAGGTCACCCTATGACCCCCTTTGACCCATATGAACGATTTGATTA
Source organism: Cupressus sempervirens (assembly GCA_028749045.1). Taxonomy (NCBI): domain Eukaryota; kingdom Viridiplantae; phylum Streptophyta; class Pinopsida; order Cupressales; family Cupressaceae; genus Cupressus; species Cupressus sempervirens. Next base: position 281,642,197 of record CM053791.1, read on the forward strand.
TGTCCCCAGGGGTTGTAGGACCCGTAGGGACATATGTCATCATTTAATGGATCAAAGGGGGTCATAGGTCACCCTATGACCCCCTTTGACCCATATGAACAATTCGAATATGTCCCTAGGGGTCCTAGGACCCCTAGCAACATATGTCATCTTTTAATGGGTCAAAGAGGGTCATAGATCACCCTATGACTCCCTTTGACCCATATTACCCATTCAGATATGTCCTTAGGGGTCCTAGGATCCGTAGGGACATATGTCGTCATTTAATGGGTCAAAGGGGGTCATAGGTCACCCTATGATCCCCTTTGACCCATATGAACGATTTGACTATGTATCTGGGGGTCCTAGGACCCCTAGGGACATATGTCGTCATTTAATGGGTCAAAGGGGGTCATAGGTTACCCTATGACCCCCTTTGACACATATGAACAATTCGACTATGTCTCTAGGGGTCCTAGGACCCCTAGGGACATATGTCATTGTTTAATGAGTCAAAGAGGGTCATAGGTCACCCTATGACCCCCTTTGACTCTTATATATTAATAATATACATATATATTAATAATATACATATTAATATAATAATATATATATATACATATACATATTACATTATTATATTTAATAAAAATATTATATTATTATATAGATATATTAATAACATACATATTAATATAATAATATTTATAATATATATTATATTTAATAAAAATATTACGTTGTTATATATATATTATATTATTATATATTATATTATTATATATATTAATATAATAATATATAATACGTATTATATATATATATATATATATATATAAATTATGTTATTGTATTTAGTAAAAATAATAATATATATTATATTTATAGATTGTAATAAGATTAACATAAGATATTATTATATATTACTAGATTATATCTTGTATGTTTACATTACGTTATTATATATATATATATATATATATATATATATATATATATATATATATATATATATATATATAATGTATTAAAATATGTCTTTACATATTAATATAAATGAAATAATTTTAAAATAAAAAATCGAAACGTTTAAATCGAATTTCCTTCCAAAATTTGAAGATTTTTTAAATTTGACTACCGAGCCATATCGGATATCCGATTTCAAATTGGATATCTGATCAGGCTTGGTATTTACCAAGCCTGCCCGGTCAATCCCAATGACGTGTTTATAGAGAGTTTTAGTGATACTCAGACTTCGGGTAGTCGTCTGACAATGTTATTTTGATCAAAATTGAATGAAACAAAATGAGGTTATTTATTAGTTAATTATCAATCAAGATTATTGTAAAGTTCTGATTGACATACTAAATAAAAATAGCTATAACTTTCAAACGGTATAACATTTTTTAAATCTAAAAGTTGTGTCACATTCTATACTTTGCTTAGTAGAAGAAAAAAAATAATAATAATAAATTTGATCAAATTTTCTATTAGTTAGGGTGGTTAGACACAAGACTTTTTTTAATCCGAAAAAATTTTGGTAGAAAATTCATATTTAATTATTTATTTGGAATAAAAATATCAAAAAATATTCATCACATCCGGGCATGAGTCTAGTTTTCATATCTATAATTATATTAAAAAAATATTATGATTTGATTTTGATTAAGGTGGTCAAACATACACCTACTTTTTATTTTCGCTCTGAAATTTTTTTAGTACTGCATTAAAATTCAAACTTTTGACCAATCAATTATTTTTTTCTCTTGATAAGGCCTAGTAGTTTAGAAACTACATTCAATTTTTTACAAATTATTTTCTTACAACTTTTTGATATAAAGTCCATAACCACTTCAAAATTATGTGTCAAGTTGACAAAAACCTGATTTGTTGATTTTTCACTACCACTTAAGGCCATAGTTTGGTACACCATGATCTTGCACATACCCTACTCCATTTAATTAAATAATTTCATTTAATTATTTCAAAATTCTTTTCGAAACTAGTCAACTCAAATCATCCGTTGTTAAATCTGGTCAACTTTTGGTCAAACTTGATCTTTGCTTATGTGAATATGAGAAAATGTGAGTATGAATTCTAACAACAATTCAATGCAAAATCTCATTCAATATTTCAAAATGAAGAGATGAGGGTCTCTTAAATAGACTTTTCTAGAATTTATCAACAGTTGAGATCGATATCAATCAATGGTCAGGATTAAAGGTGAAGTTCAATCATAAAGGGAGATTTCCAAATTAAAGGGAGTTAACAGATTTAATTTGAGTAAAATAAAGAGTTAACTGATTCAATTTGAGTAGAAAAAGGAGTCAACTGATTTAACTTATTTTTGATCAATAGTGAACTGGAAATTTTTCTTTTTGAACTAAAGATAGATTTTGTTGAGATATTTAATTTAATAAAATGAGATATGCTCTCCTAATTACTTTTTCTATTTAATTAAATAATCTTTAATTAATTAGAGACACTTTTCTTATTTAATTAAATAACTTCATTTAATTAATTAGGAATGACTTCTCATTTAATTAAATAACTTTGTTTAATTTATTAGAAGTAAGTACTCCATTTAATTAAATAATTTCGTTTAATTATTTCAATTTTTTTTTCAAAACTAGTCAACTCAAGTCAATCGTGGTTAAATCTGGTCAACTTTTGGTCAAACTTGATCTTTGCGTATGTGAATATGAACAAATGTGAGTATGAATTCCAGCAACAATTTGATGCAAATTCTCATTCAACCTTTCAAAATGAAGAGATGAGGGTCTCTTAAATAGACTTTCTTAGAATTCATCAATGGTTGAGATCGATTTCAATCAACAGTCAGGATTAAAGGTGAAGTTCGCTCATAAAGGGAGATTTCTAAATTAAAGGGAGTTAATAGATTTAATTTGAGTAAAATAAGGAGTTAACTAATTCAATTTGAGTAGAAAAAGGAGTTAACTGATTTAACTCATTTTTGATCAACTGTAGTGCCTACCCCTGGTTCACATTTTGTTATCGTTGTTGAACTCTTTTAAAACTAGTTTTATGTTATTGGTTAGTAGCATTCTTTTGAGATTATCAGATATTGTGCTATTGATTCAGTTTATTATGTGATGAGATTACTTAGACTCTACATTTCATGTATGTATGATGATTATTTTTAGTGTTCACAATTATTGATGATGATTATTACATTGCTTTCAATTATTAATAATGATTAGTAAGATGATTTATTATCATATATGCTTTCTTATGGATACTTACCCCATACTTGCATGTGTATGGTGTGCGTGTTTGCCTTGCGTGTTTGCTTTTGTATGGCGTGTCTGATGTGATTAAGGAAGGGAGTCGTAGTCACCTGCTAGTCGAGATCTACATGATGCACCACTTCCTACCATGTTGTCTGTTTAATTTAGTATATATTGTGTTTGTACATGCATGGTTTTTATGCAGGTTGCAGGTACCGGGTATCGACTTCCCTGAATTGTCAGGATGAGCGTACCCTATCACATTATCTCAATGATAAGAGAGGGGAGATGAATTCTCAAGTTCAAATCCCAACCCTTTGAGCCATTTGTTAATTGAAAAATTAGGACAAGTATCTGAGTTGAATACCCACTGAATGTTTCGGATGACATATTTCATGATTTTTAACCCTTTAGATTTATTTTGTATGATTTGTTTTATGATGGGTTTTCATATTTTATCTTGGAGGTCTATGGTGAATTTTTCATTAATTAAATCTTAATAAATAGATTTAATTAATAAATTATTTATTTGAAAAAATTAATAAAATATCATGATCTTTGATATTTTGATTGTAATTAATTAAATGTGAATTATTGGAGAAAATGAATTAAATAAAAGAAAACTAAAAATTAAAATTAATAATAATTATAAAATAATAATAAAGTAATCAATAAAATAATAATAATAAAAGTTATAAAAATTAAAATGAAAGTTATAAAATTTAAATAGAGATTATTTAAAAAGTAAATTAGAGTTATAAGCTTGCATGAGAATTAACATGTGTCAACAACACGGGGTTAGTGCATCAATTAAGCACAAGGCTACAATTCTATGACTCACCAAAAAAGAATTGGAAAAGACCCATGCTTAGTTGGTGACACCTTCCAGCTCTTTCAAGAAGCATTCCAAAAGTTTCTTGAGAGCTCTTGATATTCAGGCATTCATAGAAGCTTAAATGAAAAGCTGAATGGAAGCTACAAGCTTAATGGAAACCTCGAGGTACAAGCTAAAAAAAAAATAGAAACTTCAAAGCTTACATGCATGGGAGAAGATTCATATGCTCATATATTTTCTACTTGCTTCTATGCTCCTTCTAGCTCTTCTAATCACTTGGAGGATTCAATCGGCTTGGATTCTTGGAAGAATTGTGAAAGATGGAGAAAGAATGAATTTTCTATGGACATCTGAGGCATGACAAATTAGCATCAATGTCCAGATGCACTCGTGATATTCTCATATTCCCTTTGCACTCTTTCTCTTCTTGTCTTCATCATATCTATTTTATGTGTCTGAATACTCTCTATATTTGAAATTGGAATCTAGATATTTTATTTGGATGAGAAGAAAACAATAGAAAAATCCTAGATCTAATTAATGAGAAATAATTAGATCTTAATCGGATTTGAGTTCGAATTTATATTGTGAAATTAGATAGACAAGATTTGAAATTAAAATAGAAATTTTACGGTGAAAATTCAAACGATTAGATGTAATCTTTCTATCAATTATATTTTTAGATGCGTACGAATAAACCCTTTTATGGTTAAATTTAGAGAACAATTATTTTAAGAAAAAAAATTAATTGTCCTATCGCTGCCACTTGGATAGACCCAAACTCAGTCATTCATAACTTTTTATCGGAATCGAAATTATTTGATCGCTCCGGTCAAAATTGGCGCAACTTGGCCCTCTCCAACATATTTAAATTTCAGCCCGATCCAATGGTTCATTAGGGAGATATGGCCATCGTAAACAAAAAATTGGAAACCCCTACACATTATTCAACTATATAAATTTAGTAAACCAAAACATGTGTTTGCATTGTGTATTCTATATGCTTCTTGTTTTGAGTTTTGGGTGGACTAGTGTTGACCAATCCTAGGTTGTTACCAGAGGCTCGGAGGTTATGAGATGTGATGACATGTTGATCTTATTTGGTCTTTATCTTTATAAGCCCAACCATGGTTATGTGATCGTATGCTCTATGAAATGCTTGTATTTGTTCTTCAGCCTTCATATGTGAAGCTGAGATGTATATATATCTGAGATGCTTGAGCTAATCATTTTTGAGTCATCGATTAGTTATCCTTGGATTACTTTCTAGTTGCCATGATGGTACTGAAATGTGGATTTATTTCTTGATGATGTCATGTTGTGACATGTTTGACTCAACCATTTTGGAGTCTTCGATCAGTATAATTTTGAGATATTCTTGGTTGCTTGTTGAGAACCATTTATCTTGAGATATATTTTTGGTTATTGAGAACCAATTGATTATTATGATTATCAGTGATGCCTTCAGTTGCCAATAGAGAACTGCTGTGGTCATGATTTTCTATGGATGCTTTTTCAGATGCTCATGGAGATTTGATGATTCTTATCTTGGAGATTTGATGATTCTTATTATGGATATTTGATGCTTTTATGCATATTTGATGATTTTATTATGGATTATCTTTTATGATTTTGAGATTTATGATTCCGTGAGCTTAGGGTAAGTAATCTACTTGTAGTGTCGGGAAGTGGCTTGCAATGGGGGCCGGGGCCCTAAGTGGCTGCCAGAGTAACTCATTGTAAGTTTGGTTAATAAGTGATAACATTTACACACTAAATGGGGATTAAATGAACCTAAAAAGATAATTTTTTTGACGTTCTCGCCCATGCCTTGAGTGCTTGTACAGGCTAGGATGGGAGTAGTGAGAACGCATGGTTGCGACCGTGCATTTCATAGTATGCCTTGTCAGTATGAGAGGATACTAGTGGCCGCATGAGATCAGTATCGACCCATGGAGTTTAGCTAACTGCTAGGGTAACTTGTACGTGATAATTGCGATGACACTTTCTCGCTTGCAGAGTAGGTTTCCTACATGTCTTTGTGTGCCTCTGAGAATTAGATGTCAGTTTTGTGTGATGGAACCTTTAAGTTAGTATACTTTTAGGATTCCTGAACTTATAGAGATTTGTGCTTTGTGAAATGATATCTTGTTTGGGACTTAAGATTATCTCCTCAGCACGGTGGGAGTGGACCACTTAGGTTCCACGCGGTCGGGTGGTAGTGTATTTTCACTCTTATCATTTGAGATCCGTCCGAGACACCGTGGCTGGAGTATTCTTGGTTGGTATTTATCTTCATTATGTTCTTGGAGCATTATGATAGATAATATACCTTATGATGGATGTATTTACTGGTATGTTTCTTATATTGATAATTTTGCTTTACTTTGCATATGTTAGTTGATGATTTATTATGCTTTATTTTGCATGTTAGTAGGATATTTTAAGAGTGACATTTCTACTATGTTAATACCGATGATCTTTTCGATGCTTTGGAATGTTACGCACGAAGGGATGGCTAAGATCCACGATGGTCTAATGATGCTATCTACGGTTGGAAGGAACCGTGCACTTAGTTATTTATGTTTGTGATATATGGTTATCTTTTGTGATGAATGTTATATCTTTTGTGATGATGTATCATGTATGATATGTGGTCTCATTTATGTTATTGCATCATGGATTAATATTAGATGATGATGATGTACTTTATTTACTTGGATGTTTATTCTTTTAAGCTTTTTATACCCTGTGATATGTACAATGGATGATTGAGCTAAACTAAAATATAATTACAAAAAGGACACTTGTATATTGTTTAAGTACATTGGATGTATCATTGTTATTTCATAAGGATGGGATGTTAGATGAATAGTTAATTTAGATGTGATACAATGTTAAGGGATCTTTAAAGAATGTAGCCTGTTATGTATATATGTTATATTTATTTTCATTTGAATTGTTGCTATTGCTTTCGCAAATGTTATGAATGGTTTTATCTTTCATGTTTAAAAAAAAAAATTGTTTGGCAAACTTAGTAAAATTTTTTGGATCCCTTAGCAAGGCATTACATCAATAGTGAACGAAATTTTTTTCTTTTTGAACTGAAGAGAGATTTTGTTGAGATATTTAATTTAATAAAATGAGATATGTTCTCATAATTACATTTTTTTATTTAATTAATTAGAAACACTTCTCTTATTTAATTAAATAATTTCATTTAATTAATTAGGAATGACTTCTCATTTAATTAAATAACTTTGTTTAATTAATTAGAAGTAAGTACTCCATTTAATTAAATAATTTTGTTTAATTATTTCAAAATTCTTTTCGAAACTAGTCAACTCAGGTCAACCGTGGTTAAATCTGGTCAACTTTTGGTCAAACTTGATATTTGCGTATGTGAATATGAGCAAATGTGAGTATGAATTCCAGCAAAAATTCGATGCAAATTCTCATTCAACCTTTCAAAATGAAGAGATGAGGGTCTCTTAAATAGACTTTCCTAGAATCCATCAATGGTTGAGAACGATTTCAATCAACGGTCAGGATTAAAGGTGAAGTTCAGTCATAAAAGGAGATTTCCAAATTAAATGGAGTTAATAGATTTAATTTGAGTAAAATAAGGAGTTAACTGATTCAATTTGAGTAGAAAAAAGAGGTAACCGATTTAACTCATTTTTTATCAATAGTGAACTGAAAATTTTCCTTTTTGAACTGAAGAAATATTTTGTTGAGATATTTAATTTAATAAAATGAGATATGCTCTCATAATTACTTTTTCTATTTAATTAAATAATTTAGTTTAATTATTTCAAAATTCTTTTCGAAACTAGTCAACTCAAGTCAACCATTAATAAAATAATAAAATGAGCATATCTCAACTTAAATAATTATTAATAGAGAGTAAATTAACAATCATAATTATTAAATTATTTAAATTAATTATTAATTAAATAAAATTAAACATAATTAATATTTAGCCGTTAATGAGCATATCTCAATGGTTAATGAGTTAACTCAATCAACTTATCTCTTTAACCACGGTTAATTATTTAACCGTTAATAATTAAATAAAATGTGAATTTACTCAAATTAATTAAAAGGGAAATTTCTAATTAATTAAAAAAAGTTATTTAATTAATCTCTTAAATTATTAATTTAATTTAATAATTAAGTTAATTGGCCCTGAGAACTAAAAGAGTAGTGAAAATAAGTAATTTAGTTATTTAATAAAAGGAGATTTCCAAATTAAAGGGAGTTAACAAATTTAATTTGAGTAAAATAAGAAGTTAACTGATTCAATTTGAGTAGAAAAATGAGTTAACTGATTTAACTCATTTTTGATCAATAGTGAACTGGAAATTTCCTTTTTTGAACTGAAGAGAGATTTTGTTGAGATATTTAATTTAATAAAATGAGAAATGCTCTCATAATTACTTTTTCTATTTAATTAAATAATCTTTAATTAATTAGAGACACTTTTCTTATTTAATTAAATAACTTCATTTAATTAGTCAGGATTGGCTTCTCATTTAATTAAATAACTTTGTTTAATTAATTAGAAGTAAGTACTCCATTTAATTAAATGAATTCATTTAATTATTTAAAAATTCTTTTCGAAACTAGTCAACTCAAGTCAACCGTGGTTAAATCTGGTCAACTTTTGGTCAAACTTGATCTTTGCGTATGTGAATATGAGCAAATGTGATTATGAAATTATTTAAATATATGGAGTACTTACTTCTAATTAATTAAACAAAGTTATTTAATTAAGTGGATGCACCTTATACAGCACTCCGAACATGCCTTATGGGGCACCCAGAATGCATGAGCAAGTAAAGAGCACTCTGACATCAAGAATGCACCTTATGGGGCACTCAGAAGGCACCATTAGGAAGAAAGGCGCGAGTTTCCACGGGGATAACATCTCCTAATGAATCCACGTTGTCGAGAATTTCAAGATGAACGGAGGTGGGGGTGAAAAGTTACGACCCTCGAAAGTTTTCGAATACGATGAGTTGTAACGTATAAGCTTCTGTCAATCATAAGAATGCATTGTTATTGTATTGACTTTTTGAACCACACGGGGATCACTTTGTTGAGGAACATCGTTTTAACATCGTGTCCATCATCTAGAATGCAACTCGTCTGGGATAGGAAGAGAGACGCAGTAAGTTCCTATCCCGGAGTTGGAAGTAGGCTTGGGGACCCAAAATGAAGTGGAATTGGGGAACGGGGATGCACGATCGAAAATGGGCTCTGAAAACTAAAAGAGTAGTCCAAATATAATGATGACACGGTTTAAGAAGTAAAAGAAGGGCGCAACACCAGGACTTCCCAGGAGGTTACCCATCCCAGTACTACTCCAGCCCAAGCGTGCTTAACTGCGGAGTTTTGATGGGATCCAGTGCAATAACATTGGTATGATCGCACCCGACATGAAACTGTTGCGTTCTCACCTTAGGCCATGCATCGGGTTGCACCTCATCTGGGATGCACCTTATCTAGCACTCCGAATGTGCCTTATGGGGCACCCAAAATGCACGAGCAAGTAAAGAGCACTCCAACATTAAGAATGCACCTTATGGGGCACTCAGAAGGAACCAATAGGAAGAAAGGCGCAAGTTTCCATGGGGATAACATCTCCTAATGAATCCACGTTGTCAAGAATTTCAAGAAGAACAGAGGTGGGGGGTGAAAAGTTACGACCCTCGAAAGTTTTCGAATACCATGAGTTGTAACGTATAAGCTTCTGTCCATCATATGAACACATTGTTATTGTATTGACTGTTTCAGCCACACGAGGATCACTTTGTTGAGGAACATCGTTTTAACATCATGTCCGTCATCTAGAATGCAACTCATCCGGGATAGGAAGAAAGATGCAACAAGTTCCTATCTCGGAGTCGAAAGTAGGCTTGGGGACCCAAAATGAAGTTGAATTGGGGAACGGGGACGCGCGATCAAAAATGGGCTCCGAGAACTAAAAGAGTAGTGCAAATATAACGATGACACGGTCTAAGAAGTAAAAGAAGGGTGCAACACCGATACTTCCCAGGAGGTCACCCATCCCAGTACTACTCCGGCCCAAGTGTGCTTAACTACGGAGTTCTGATGGGATCCGATGCACTAACGCTAGTATGATCGTACCTGACATGAAATTGTTGCATCCTCAACTTAGGGCATGCATCGGGTTGCACCTCATCTGGGATGCACCTTATCCAGCACTCTGAACGTGCCTTATGGGGCACCTACAATGCACCAGCAAGTAAAGAGCACTTCGACATTAAGAATGCGCCTTATGGGGCACTCAGAAGGCACCAATAGGAAGAAAGGCTTGAGTTTCCATGGGGATAACATCTCCTAATGAATCCACGTTGTCGAGAATTTCAAGAAGAACGGAGGTGGGGGATGAAAAGTTACGACCCTCGAAAGTTTTCGAATACCATGAGTTATAATTTATAAGCTTCTATCAATCATAAGAACGCATTGTTATTGTATCAACTGTTTCAGCCACACGGGGATCACTTTGTTGAGGAACATCGTTTTAACATTGTGTCCGTCATCTAGAATGCAACTCGTCTTGGACAGGAAGAAAGGCGCAGCAAGTTCCTATCCTGGAGTCAGAAGTAGGCTTGGGGACCCAAAATTAAGTTGAATTGGGGAACGGGGACAAGCAATCGAAAATGGGCTCTGAGAACTAAAAGAGTAGTGCAAATATAACGACGACACGGTCTAAGAAGTAAAAGAAGGGTGCAACACCGGGACTTCCCGAGAGGTCACCCATCCCAGTACTACTCCGGCCCAAGCGCGCTTAACTGCAGAGTTCTAATGGGATCCGGTGCACTAACGCTGGTATGATCACACCCAACATGAAACTGTTGCATCCTCACCTTAGGGCATGCATCAGGTTGCACCTCATCTGGGATGCACCTTATCCAACACTCTGAACGTGGCTTATGCGGCACCTAGAATGCAAGAGCAAGTAAAGAGCACTCCGACATTAAGAATACGCCTTATGGGGCACTCAGAAGGTGTCAATAGGAAGAAAGGCGCGAGTTTCCACGGGGATAACATCTCTTAATGAATCCACGTTGTCGAGAATTTCAAAAAGAACGGAGGTGGGGGGTGAAAAGTTACGACCCTCAAAAGTTTTTGAATACCATGAGTTGTAACGTATAAGCTTCTGTCCATCATAAGAACGCATTGTTATTATATCGACTATTTCAGCCACACAGGGATCACTTTGTTGAGGAACATCGTTTTAACATTGTGTCCATCATCTAGAATGCAACTCGTCCGGGACAGGAAGAAAGATGCAGCAAGTTCCTATCTCAGAGTCGAAAGTAGGCTTGGGGACCCAAAATGAAGTTGAATTGGGGAACGGGGACGGGCGATTGAAAATGGGCTCAGAGAACTAAAAGAGTAGTGCAAATATAACGACGACATGGTCTAAGTAAAGGAAGGGCGCAACACCGGGACTTCCTAGGAGGTCACTCATCCTAGTACTACTCCGGCCCAAGCGTGCTTAGCTACGTAGTTCTGATGGGATCTAGTGCACTAACACTGGTATGATCGAACCCGACATGAAACTGTTGTGTCCTCACCTTAGGACATGCATCGGGTTGCACCTCATCTGGGATGCACCTTATCCAACACTCCGAACGTGCCTTATGGGGCACCTAAAATGCACAAGCAAGTAAAGAGCACCCTGACATTAAGAATGCGCCTTATGGGGCACTCAGAAGGCACCAACAGGAAGAAAGGCGTGAGTTTCCACAGGGATAACATCTCCCACTGAATCCACGTTTTCAAGAATTTTAAGAAAAACAGAGGTGGGGGGTGAAAAGTTACGACCCTCGAAAGTTTTGGAATACCATGAGTTGTAACGTATAAGCTTCTGTCAATCATAAGAATGCATTGTTATTGTATCGACTGTTTTAGCCAAACGGGGATCACTTTGTTGAGGAACATCGTTTTAACATCGTGTCCATCATCTAGAATGCAACTCTTCCGAGACAGGAAGAAAGATGCAGCAAGTTCCTATCCTGGAGTTGGAAGTAGGCTTGGGGACACAAAATGAAGTTGAAATGGGGAACGGGGATGCGTGATCGAAAATGGGCTCCGAGAACTAAAAGAGTAGTGCAAATATAAAGATGACACGGTCTAAGAAGTAAAGGAAGGGTGCAACACTGGGACTTCCTGGGAGGTCACCCATCCCAGTACTACTCCGGCCCAACTGCACTTAACTGCGGAGTTCTGATGGGATTCGGTGCACTAACGCTGGTATGATCGCACCCGATATGAAATTGTTGCATCCTCACCTTAGGGCATGCATCGGGTTGCACCTCATCTGGGATGCACCTTATCTAGCACTCTGAACGTGGCTTATGCAGCACCCAGAATGCACGAGCAAGTAAAGAGCACTCTGACATTAAGAATACGCCTTATGGGGCACTCAGAAGGCGCCAATAGGAAGAAAGGTGCAAGTTTCCAAGAGGATAACATCTCCTAATGAATCTACGTTGTCGAGAATTTCAAGAAGAACAGAGGTGGGGGATGAAAAGTTACAACCCTCAGAATTTTTCGAATACCGTGAGTTGTAACATATAAGCTTCTGTCCATTATAAGAACGCATTGTTATTGTATCGACTGTTTCAGCCACATGGGGATACCTTTGTTGAGGAATATTGTTTTAACATCGTGTCTGTCATCTAGAATGCAACTCGTCCAAGACAGGAAGAAAGACACAACAAGTTCCTATCCCGGAGTCGAAAGTAGGCTTGGGGACCCAAAATGAAGTTGAATTGGGGAACGGGGATGCGCGATTGAAAATGGGCTCCGAGAACTAAAAGAGTAGTGCAAATATAAAGACGAAAAATTAATTAATTAATATAAATTAATTAATAAACATAGTTATTAATTTTACTATTTAATTAATTAGAGTTAACAGATTTAATTTGAGTAAAATAAGGAGTTAACTGATTCAATTTTAATAGAAAAAGGAGTTAACTGATTTAACTCATTTTTGATCAATAGTGAACTAAAAATTTTCCTTTTTGAACTGAAGAGAGATTTTGTTGAGATATTTAATTTAATAAAATGAGATATGCTCTCATAATTACTTTTTCTATTTAATTAAGTAATCTATAATTAATTAGAGACACTTTTCTTATTTAATTAAATAACTTCATTTAATTAATTAGGAATGGCTTCTCATTTAATTAAATAACTTTGCTTAATTAATTAGAAGTAAGTACTCCATTTAATTAAATAATTTCGTTTAAATATTTCAAAATTCTTTTTGAAACTAGTCAACTCAAGTCAGCTGTGGTTAAATGTGGTCAATTTTTGGTCAAAATTGATATTTGTGTATGTGAATATGAGCAAATGTGAGTATGAATTTGAGCAACAATTCGATGCAAATTCTCGTTCAACCTTTCAAAATGAAGAGATGAGGGTCTCTTAAATAGACTTTCCTGGAATTCATCAACGGTTGAGATCGATTTCAATCAACGGTCAGCATTAAAGGTGAAGTTCAGTCATAAAGGGATATTTCCAAATTAAATGTAGTTAACAGATTTAATTCGAGTAAAATAAGCAGTTAACTGATTCAATTTGAGTAGAAAAAGGAGTTAACTGATTTAACTCATTTTTGATCAATAGTGAACTCGAAATTTTCCTTTTTGAACTGAAGAGAGATTTTCTTGAGATATTTAATTTAATAAAATGAGATATGCTCTCATAATTACTTTTTCTATTTAATTAAATAATCTTTAATTAACTAGAGACACTTCTCTTATTTAATTAAATAACTTCATTTAATTAATTAGGAATGGCTTATCATTTAATTAAATAACTTTGTTTAATTAATTAGAAGTAAGTACTCCCTTTAATTAAATAATTTCGTTTAATTATTTCAATTTTTTTTTTGAAACTAGTCAACTCAAGTCAACCGTGGTTAAATCTGGTCAACTTTTGGTCAAACTTGATCTTTGCGTATGTGAATATGAGCAAATGTGAGTATGAATTCCAGCAACAATTCGATGCAAATTCTCATTCAACCTTTCAAAATGAAGAGATGAGGGTCTCTTAAATAGACTTTCCTGAAATTCATCAACAATTGAGATTGATTTCAATCAACGGTCAGGATTAAAGGTGAAGTACAGTTATTAAGGGAGCTTTCCAAATTAAAGGGAGTTAACATATTTAATTTGAGTAAAATAAAGAGTTAACTGATTCATATTGAGTAGAAAAAGGAGTTAACTCATTTAACTCATTTTTTATCAATAGTGAACTGGAAGTTTCCCTTTTTCAACTGAAGAGAGATTTTGTTGAGATATTTAATTTAATAAAATGAGATATGCTCTCATAATTACTTTTTCTAATTAATTAAATAATCTTCAATTAATTAGAGACACTTTTCTTATTTAATTAAATAACTTCATTTAATTAATTAGGAATGGCTTCTCATTTAATTAAATAACTTTGTTTGATTAATTAAAAGTAAGTACTCTATTTAATTAAATAATTTCGTATAATTATTTTAAAATTCTTTTCAAAACTAGTCAACTAAAGTCAACCGTGGTTAAATTTGGTTAACTTTTTGTCAAATTTGATCTTTACGTATGTGAATATGAGCAAATGTGAGTATGAATTCCAGCAACAATTTGATGCAAATTCTCATTCAACCTTTCAAAATGAAGAGGTCAGAGTCTCTTAAATAGACTTTCTTGAAATTCATCAACGGTTGAGATAAATTTCAATCAACGTTCAGGATTAATGGTGAAGTTCAGTCATAAAGGGAGATTTCCAAATTAATGAGAGTTAACAGATTTAATTTGAATAAAATAAGGAGTTAACTAATTCAATTTGAGTAGAAAAAGGAGTTAACTGATTTAACTCATTTTTGATTAATAGTGAACTGGAAATTTCCCTTTTTGAACTGAAGAGAGATTTTGTTGAGATATTTAATTTAATAAAATGAGATATGCTCTCATAATTACTTTTTCTATTTAATTAAATAATCTTTAATTAATTAGAGACACGTTTCTTATTTAATTAAATAACTTCATTTAATGAATTAGGAATGGCTTCTCATTTAATTAAATAACTTTGTTTAATTAATTAGAAGTAAGTACTCTATTTAATTAAATAATTTTGTTTAATTATTTCAAAATTATTTTTGAAATTAGTCAACTCAAGTCAACCGTGATTAAATCTGGTTAACATTTGGTCAAACTTGATCTTTGCGTATGTGAATATGAGCAAATGTGAGTCTGAATTATAGCAATAATTCGATGCAAATTCTCATTCAACCTTTCAAAATGATGAGATGAGGGTCTCTTAAATAGACTTTCTTGGAATTCATCAACCGTTGAGATCGATTTCAATCAGCAGTCAGGATTAAAGGTGAAGTTCAGTCATAAAGGGAGATTTTCAAATTAAAGGGAGTTAACAGGTTTAATTTGAGTAAAATAAGGAGTTAACTGATTCAATTTGAGTAGAAAATGAAGTTAACCGATTTAGCTCATTTTTGATCAACAGTGAACTTAAAATTTCCCTTTTTGAAATGAAGAGAGATTTTGTTGAGATATTTAATTTAATAAAATGAGATATGCTCTCATAATTACTTTTTCTATTTAATTAAGTAATCTATAATTAATTAGAGACACTTTTCTTATTTAATTAAATAACTTCATTTTATTAATTAGGAATAACTTCTCATTTAATTAAATAACTTTGTTTAATTAATTAGAAGTAAGTACTCCATTTAATTAAATAATTTTGTTTAATTATTTCAAATTTTTTTCGAAATTAGTCAACTCAAGTCAACCGTGGTTAAATCTGGTCAACTTTTGATCAAACTTGATCTTTGCATATGTGAATATGAGTAAATGTGAGTATGAATTCCAACAACAATTCGATGCAAATTCTCATTCAACCTTTCAAAATTAAGAGATGAGGCTTTCTTAAATAGACTTTCTTAGAATTCATCAACGGTTGAGATCGATTTCAATCAACAGTCAGGATTAAAGGTGAAGTTCAGTCATAAAAGGAGATTTTCAAATTAAAGGGAGTTAAAAAATTTAATTTGAGTAAAATAAAAAGTTAACTGATTCAATTTGAGTAGAAATAGGAGTTAACTGATTTAACTCGTTTTTGATTAATAGTGAACTAAAAATTTTCCTTTTTGAACTGAAGAGAGATTTTGTTGAGATATTTAATTTAATAAAATGAGATATGCTCTCATAATTACTTTTTTTATTTAATTAAATAATCTTTAATTAATTAGAGACACTTTTCTTATTTAATTAAATAACTTCATTTAACTAATTAGGAATGGCTTCTCATTTAATTAAATAACTTTGTTTAATTAATTAGAAGTAAGTACTCCATTTAATTAAATAGTTTCATTTAATTATTTCAATTTTTTTTTCAAAACCAGTCAACTCAAGTCAACCATGGTTAAATCTGGTCAACTTTTGGTCAAACTTGATCTTTGCGTATGTGAATATGAGCAAATGTGAGTATGAATTTCAGTAATAATTTGACGCAAATTTTTATTCAACCTTTCAAAATGAAGAGATGAGGGTCTCTTAAATAGACTTTCTTGGAATTCATCAACGGTTGAGATCGATTTCAATCAACAGTCAGGATTAAAGGTGAAGTTCAGTCATAAAGGGAGATTTCCAAATTAAAGGGAGTTAATAGATTTAATTTGAGTAAAATAAGGAGTTAACTTATTCAATTTGAGTAGAAAAAGGAGTTAACTGATTTAACTCATTTTTGATCAATAGTGAACTGGAAATTTCCCTTTTTGAACTGAAGAGAGATTTTGTTGAGATATTTAATTTAATAAAATTAGATATGCTCTCATAATTACTTTTTCTATTTAATTAAATAATCTTTAATTAATTAAAGGCACTTTTGTTATTTAATTAAATAACTTGATTTAATTAATTATGAATGGCTTCTCATTTAACTAAATAACTTTGTTTAATTAATTAGAAGTAAGTACTCCATTTAATTAAATAATTTCGTTTAATTATTTCAAAATTCTTTTTGAAACTAGTCAACTCAAGTCAACCGTGGTTAAATCTGGTCAACTTTTGGTCAAACTTGATTAAAATAAGGAGTTAACTGATTCAATTTGAGTAGAAAAAGGAGTTAACTGATTTAACTCATTTTTTATCAATAGTGAACTATAAATTTCCCTTTTTGAACTTAAGAGAGATTTTGTTGAGATATTTAATTTAATAAAATTAGATATGCTCTCATAATTACTTTTCTATTTAATTAAATAATCTTTAATTAATTAAAGGCATTTTTCTTATTTAATTAAATAACTTCATTTAATTAATTAGGAATGGCTTCTCATTTAATTAAATAACTTTGTTTAATTAATTAGAAGTAAGTACTGAATTTAATTAAATAATTTCATTTAATTATTTCAAAAAAAAATTTGAAACTAGTCAACTCAAGTCAATCGTGGTTAAATCTAGTCAATTTTTGGTCAATCTTGATCTTTGCGTATGTGAATATGTAATGCCCCGCCAAGGGATCCAAAGAATTAACTTAGAATTTCACTAAGTTTAGTAGCATTTTTTTTTTTTTTTGAAAGCAAATACCACATATAACTAATGCACAATAACAGAAGCAATAGTAATGTCCATCTGAAAATAAACATAACATAAATAACAGATTACATTCTTTAAGATCCTTTAACGTTGAATTACATACATGAATCCATTTAGTAAAACATCCACATGAAATAATAATGATAAGTCCAATGTTTATACATTACATTTCAAATACTCAATTATCCACTGTACATGTCACAAGGTATGAAAAGCTCAAAAGAATATACATACATAGAATAAGGTACATCATGGTATTCTAATCCATGATACATCAAAGTAGAGATAATCACATGATACACATGATACATCATCATAGAAGTCATATATATCCATCATAAAAATCAAACATAATAAACTAAGTGCACGGTTCCTCCCAACTGCTAATAGCATCATTAGACCATTGTGGATCTTAGCCATCCCTTCGTGTGTAACATTTAAAATCACCGAAGAGATCATCGGTATTACATAGTAGGAATGTCACTCCTAATAAATACATCATATGTAGAATTAATCTAACATTCAAATAAAAGAATAAGATAACATCATCTAACATATGGTAATCATCAATGAAAAAGGATACATATCCACCATCATGAAGGACTCATCAGCCAGGATACCTCAATGAATCTCAAAATGATAAGAGTGGAAAATACACTACCACCTGACCGCGTGGTACCTAAGTGGTCCACTCCCACCGTGCTAAGGAGATAACCTCAAGTCCCAAATAGGCTATCAAATTCACATAACACATATCTTTATAAGTCCAAGAATCCTAAAAGTATACTAACTCAAAGGTTCCAACACAAAATCTAACATCTAATCCTAGAGGCACACAATGACATGTAGGAACCTACTATGCAAGCGAAAAAGTGTCATCGCAATTATCACGTACAAGTTACCCTGGAAGTTAGCTAAACTCCACAGGTCCATACTAATTTCATGTGGCCACTAGTATCCTCTCATACTGATGAGGCATACTACAGAATGCAAGGTCGCAACCATGCGTCTCACTACTCCCATCCTAGCCTCTACAAGCACTCAAGGCATGGGCGAGAACAAAACACTTATCTTTTTAGGTTCATTCAGTTAGTATTAGGTGTGAATGTTATCACTTATTAATCCAACTTACAATGAGTTACCTTGGCAGCCTCTTAGGGCCTCGACCCCCATTGCAAGCCACTTCCTCTCACTACATGCAGATATCCTACCCTAATGCTCATAGAATCATAAATGTCAAAATCATAAAAGATAATCCATAATAAAATCATCAAATATGCATAAAAAGCATCAAAGCTTCATGAGCTATCATACATAAAAAATCATGAACACAACAACTCTCTATTGACAATTGAAGTATCACTGATAATCAAATATCCAATGGTTCTCAATAACCAAAATATATATCTCAATCATACTGATCAAAGAATCCAAAAATGGTTGAGTCAAACATGTCACAACATGACATCATCAAAAATAAATTCACATTACAGTCCCATCATCGTGACTAGAAAATAATCAAGGATAACTGATCGATGACCAAAATAATGGTTAAGTCAAGTGTCTCATACATAAAAATCTCAACTATAACAATCAGTAATCACAACCAATACATAGAGCATTCTATCACATAACCATGGTTGGGTTTATAAAGATCGAGATTAAAACATCATCATGTCACCACAATCACATAACCCCCAAGCCTCTGGTAGACGTCCTATACTGGTCAACACTAGTCAACTCAAAATCCAAAACAATAGCTTAAAGAATACACAATGCAAACACATATTTTGGTTATACCAAGTTTACAAAATGTAGATATCTTAGTTTTAGTTTCCAGGTTTGAATGGAGGAACACATATATTGTTTTTGGGTAAAAGTTTTCCTTATTAGAACTAAAAAAAATCCATTTTTCAATTAATAATATTTGTTTGATACATTCCCCACCAAACTATCAATTCTTTATTTAATAATTTAAAACAATTAAATTATTAAATAGTTGAAAGTTATTAAAGAGTCACCTTTATGAAAATAAACCTTCAATATAAATCATTTATCAAATAATAATAACTTAAATTTATAAATAACATGTTTATATATATATATATATATATATATATATACACGCACACACACACACACACACACACACACACACACACACATATATATATATATGTATTTAAATATATATATACATATATATATATCTAAATATATAAATAGTTAATACGTTTTCATAAAATCGATTTAACAATTTCGATTGACACCATATTATATAGCAATGAGAATCAATTGTTTATAAATATTTTAACATAAATATTTTTTTTGCATCACATTAACATTAATTTACCCCCTCAAACACTTGCTACGGTATGCAGTACCTGCGGTCGCAGGCACTGCGCCGACAACAGGTATATAGTACCCTTGTTGCCGCAGACTTGCGACGATAGGTCTTTGCCTTTTGCAGGCGTGGGTACAATTCTTGCCCACGACATTTTATTATATACATTGATTCATGTGATATCAATCGTGATGCGATTTATTAAATTTCTCCACTGCGATTTATCAATCGCTCATTCGACATATTATATATAAATATATATAGGTATATATATATATATATATGTATGTATGTATATATATATATATTCAAATTTTATAATCGATTCATAACAAATGTATACATATGCATATATATAAATATATATATATATGTATATGTATGCTGATCTGAATATATAATCATGTATTTTTTTTTTTTCCACAAAGATTATATCTACAATTTAAAAATAAAATATTTGCATTATAGAATGCATATAAAATCCTCCAATAAATTAATCTACCCATATTGAGAATGCATATAAATATGAAACTTCTCAGAAGACATATGAAAGACACGAAGAAGACAAGGAATGTGTGATGTGAAAATAGCATAATTAAAATCACAAGAATCTACCTAAATTCTGATGCTAAATCACTCTTCCTTAGAAAATCTACAGAGCAAGCTCCTCCCTTCTTCAGAATTCTCGAGTCCTCCAATGCTTCAATTTCTCTCCCAACGTTATGTCTAAGCTTCTATGAATGCCTTAATATAAAGAGCTTTCAAGAAACATCTAGAATGCTTCTAGAAACAGCTGGAAGGTGTCACCAACTAAGCATGGGTCTTTTCCAAACTTCAAGATAAGCCATAGAGTTGTAGGCACCATGTGCTTAAAATATGCACTAACCCTCGTGTTGTTGACACATGAGAAATAGAGAAGTGCGTTAATTCCATGCAAGCTTATAACTCCAATTCACTTTAATATAATTTTTATTTAAATATTTATAACTTTTATTTTAATTTTTATAACTTTTATTATTATTATTTATTTATTACTTTATTATTATTTTATTATTATTATTAATTTTAATTTCTAATTTTCTTTTATTTAATTCTTTTTCCTCAATTAATTCCCATTCAATTAATTATAATCAAAATATCAAATAACATGATATTTTATATTAATTTTCTCAAATAATTAATTTATTAATTAAATCTATTTATTAAGACTTAATTAATAAAAAATTCACCATAGACTTCCAAGATAAAATATGAAAACCCATCATAGAGCATATCACTCAAAATCAGTCTAAAGGGTTAAAAATCACGAATTATGTCATTTGACACATTTGGTAGGTAAAATATCTAAATTTTTGTCCTACCTCACTAGGAAAATTGGTTTAAGGGTTTGGGATTTGGACTTGAGAATTTATCTCCCTTCTCTTATCATTGAGATAGTATAATAGGGTACACTCATTCTGGATATTCAGAAAAGTTGATACCCAGTACCTGCAACCTATAGAAAAACTATGCATTTACATACTATATATATATATGCTAAGCTAAACAGACAATGGCAAGAAGTGGTGCATCGTGTAGATCCCGACTAAGCAGGTGACTATGACTCCCTTCCTCAACCACATCAAAAATGCCATACAATAAGAAAACATGCACACCATACACATGCAAGTATGGGGTAAGCATCCATAATAAAATACATGAGATAATAATCATCAACTAATCATCAATAATAACTGAAAATAGTATAATGATCATCATGTATGCATGAAATGTAAAGTCTAAATGATCTCATCTCATAACCTCTGAATCCATAACATAATGTCGGATAGTGCCATAATAATACCACTAATCCATCAACATAAAATTAGTCCATCATAGTCTGATAATAACAACAATGTCCAGAAAAGATGTCACCGAGGGTAGGCACTACAAAATATGAGCAAATGTCAGTATGAATTCCAGCAACAATTCCATGTAAATTCTCATTCAACCTTTCAAAATGAAGAGATGAGGGTCTCTTAAATAGACTTTCCTGGAATTCATCAATGGTTGAGATCAATTTTAATCAACGGACATGATTAAAGGTGAAGTTCAGTCATAAAGGGAGATTTCCAAATTAAAGAGAGTTAATAGATTTAATTTGAGTAAAATAAGGAGTTAACTGGATCAATTTGAGTAGAAAAAGGAGTTAACAGATTTAACTCATTTTTTTATCAATAGTGAACTAGAAATTTCCCTTTTTGAACTGAAGAGAGATTTTGTTGAGATATTTAATTTAATATAATTAGATATGCTCTCATAATTACTTTTTCTATTTAATTAATTAGAGTCACTTTTCTTATTTAATTAAATAACTTCATTTAATTAATTAGGAATGGCTTCTCATTTAATTAAATAACTTTTTTTAATTAATTAAAAGTAAGTACTCCATTTAATTAAATAATTTCGTTTAATTATTTTAAAATTCTTTTCAAAACTAGTCAACTCAAGTCAACCGTGGTTAAATCTAGTCAACTTTTGGTCAAACTTGATCTTTGCGTATGTGAATATGAAAAAATGTGAGTATGAATTTCAGCAACAATTCGATGCAAATTCTCATTCAACCTTTCAAAATGAAGAGATGAGGGTCTCTTAAATAGACTTTCCTGAAATTCATCAACGGTTGAGATCGATTTCAATCAACGGTCAGGATTAAAGGTGAAGTTCAGTCATAAAGGGAGATTTCCAAATTAAAGGGAATCACCAGATTTAATTTCAGTAAAATAACGAGTTCACTGATTCAATTTGAGTAGAAAAAGGAGTTAACTGATTTAACTCATTTTTTATCAATAGTAAATTAGAAATTTCCCTTTTTCAACTGAAGAGAGATTTTGTTAAGATATTTAATTTAATAAAATGAGATATGCTCTCATAATTACTTTTTCTATTTAATTAAATAATCTTTAATTAATTAGAGACACTTTTCTTATTTAATTAAATAAATTCATTTAATTAATTAGGAATGGCTTCTCATTTAATTAAATAACTTTGTTTAATTAATTAGAAGTAAGTACTCCATTTAATTAAATAATTTCATTTAATTATTTCAAAAAAAAATTCGAAACTAGTCAACTCAAGTCAACCGTGGTCAAATCTAGTCAACTATTGGTCAAACTTGATCTTTGCATATGTGAATATGAGAAAATGTGAGTATGAATTCTAGCAACAATTCGATGCAAATTCTCATTCAACCTTTCAAAATGAAGAGATGAGGGTCTCTTAAATAGACTTTCTTGGAATTCATCAACGGTTGAGATCGATTCCTATCAACAGTCAGGATTAAAGGTGAAGTTCAGTCATAAAGGGAGATTTTCAAATTAAAGGGACTTAATAAATTTAATTTGAGTAAAATAAGGAATAAACTGATTCAATTTGAGTAGAAAAAGGAGTTAACTGATTTAACTCATTTTTGATCAATAGTGAATTGGAAATTTTCTTTTTTGAACTGAAGAGAGATTTTGTTGAGATATTTAATTTAATAAAATGAGACATGCTCTCATAATTACTTTTTCTATTTAATTAAATAATCTTTAATTAATAAGAGACACTTTCCTAATTTAATTAAATAACTTCATTTAATTAATTAGGAATGGTTTCTCATTTAATTAAATAACTTTGTTTAATTAATTAGAAGTAAGTACTCCATTTAATTAAATAATTTCGTTTCACCATTTCGAAATTCTTTTCGAAACTAGTCAACTCAAGTCAACTATGGTTAAATCTGATAAACTTTTGGTCAAACTTGATCTTTGTGTATGTGAATATAAGCAAATGTGAGCATGAATTCTAGCAACAATTCGATGCAAATTCTCATTCAACCTTTCAAAATGAAGAGATGAGGGTCTCTTAAATAGACTTTTTTAGAATTCATCAACAGTTGAGATCGATTTCAATCAACGGTCAGGATTAAAGGTGAAGTTCAGTCATAAAGGAAGATTTCCAAATTAAAGGGAGTTAACAGATTTAATTTGAGTAAAATATGGAGTTAACTGATTCAATTTGAGTAGAAAAAAGAGTTAACTGATTTAACTCATTTTTTATCAATAGTGAACAAAAAATTCCCCATTTTGAATTGAAGAGAAATTTTGCTGAGATATTTAATTTAATAAAATGAGATATGCTCTCATAATTACTTTTTCTATTTAATTAAATAATCTTTAATTAATTAGAGACACTTTTCTTATTTAATTAAATAACTTCATCTAATTAATTAGCAATGGCTTTCCATTTAATTAAATAACTTTGTTTAATTAATTAGAAGTAAGTACTCTATTTAATTAAATACTATTGTTTAATTATTTCAAAAAAAATTTCGAAACTAGTCGACTCAAGTCAACCGTGGTTAAATCTGGTCAACTTTTTGTCAAACTTGATCTTTACGTATGTGAATATGAGAAAATGTGAGTGTGAATTTCAACAACAATTCGATGCAAATTCTCATTCAACATTTCAAAATGAAGAGATGAGGGTCTCTTAAATAGACTTTCCTGGAATTCATAAACGGTTGAGATCGATTTCAATCAACAGTTAGGATTAAATATGAAGTTCAGTCATAAAGGGAGCTTTCCAAATTAAAAGGAGTTAATAGATTTAATTTGAATAAAATAAGGACTTAACTAATTCAATTTGAGTAGAAAAAGGAGTTAACTGATTTAACTCATTTTTGATCAATGGTGAACTGGAAATTTCCCTTTTTGAATTGAAGAGAGATTTTGTTGAGATATTTAATTTAATAAAATGAGATATGCTCTCATAATTACTTTATCTCTTTAATTAAATAATCTTTAATTAATTACAGACACATTTCTTATTTAATTAAATAACTTCATCTAATTAATTAATAATAGCTTCTCATTTAATTAAATAATTTTTTTCTAATAAATTAAAAGTAAGTACTCTATTTAATTAAATAATTTTATTTAATTACTTTAAAATTCTTTTCGAAACCACTCAACTCAAGTCAATCGTGGTTAAATATGGTCAACTTTTGGTCAAACATGATCTTTGCGTATGTGAATATAAGCAAATGTGAGTATGAATTCCAGCAACAATTCGATGCAAATTCTCATTCAACCTTTCAAAGTGAAGAGATGAGGATCTCTTAAATAGACATTCCTAGAATTCATCAACGGTTGAGATCGACTTCAATCAACAGTCAAGATTAAAGATGAAGTTCAGTCATAAAGGAAGATTTCTAAATTAAAGTGAGTTAACAGATTTAATTTGAGTAAAATAAAGAGTTAAATGATTCAATTTGAGTAGAAAAATGAGTTAACTGATTTAACTCATTTTTGATCAATAGTGAATTAAAAATTTCTCTTTTTGAACTAAAGAGAGATTTTGTTGAGATATTTAATTTAATAAAATGAGATATGCTCTCATAATTATTTTTTCTATTTAATTAAATAATCTATAATTAATTAGAGACACTTTTCTTATTTAATTAAATAACTTCATTTAATTAATTAGGAATGGCTTCTCATTTAATTAAATAATTTAGTTTAATTAATTAAAAGTAAGTACTCCATTTAATTAAATAATTTCGTTTAATTATTTAAAAAAAAAATTTGAAACTAGTCAACTCAAGTCAACCGTGGTTAAATATGCTCAACTTTTTGTCAAACTTGTTTTGTGCGTATGTGAATATGAGAAAATGTGAGTATGAATTCTAGCAACAATTCGATGCAAATTCTCATTCAACTTTTCAAAATGAAGAGATAAGGTTCTCTTAAATAGACTTTCTTGGAATTCATCAACAGTTGAGATTGATTTCAATCAACGGTCAGGATTAAAGGTGAAGTTTAGTCATAAAGAAAAATTTCCAAATTAAAGGGAGTTAACAAATTTAATTTGAGTAAAATAAGGAGTTAACTGATTCAATTTGAGTAGAAAAAGGAGTTAACTGATTTAACTTATTTTTTATCAATAATGAATTGGAAATTTCTCTTTTTTGAGTTAAAGAGAGATTTTGTTGATATATTTAATTTAATAAAATGAGATATGCTCTAATAATTACTTTTTCTATTTAATTAAATAATCTTTAATTAATTACAGACACTTTTCTTATTTAATTAAATAACTTCATTTAATTAATTAGGAATGACTTTTCATTTAAATAAATAAATTTGTTTAATTAATTAGAAGTACTCCATTTAATTAGAAAAATTCGTTTAATTATTTCAAAATTCTTTTCGAAACTAGTCAGCTCAAGTCAACTGTGCTTAAATCTGGTCAACTTTTGGTCGAACTTGATCTTTGCGTATGTGTATATAAGCAAATGTGAGTATGAATTGCAGTAACAATTCGGTGTAAATTCTCATTCAACCTTTCAAAATGAAGAGATGAGGGTCTTTGAAATAGATTTTCTTGAAATTTATCAATAGTTGAGATCGATATCAATCAACAGTCTGGATTAAAGGTGAAGTTCAGTCATAAAGGGAGATTTTCAAATAAAAGGGAGTTAACAAATTTAATTTGAGTAAAATAAAGAGTTGACTGATTCAATTTGAGTAGAAAAAGGAGTTAATTGATTTAATTCATTTTTGATCAATAGTGAACTGGAAAAGTCCTTTTTTGAACTGAAGAGAGATTTTTTTAAGATATTTAATTTAATAAAATGAGATATGCTCTCATAATTACTTTTTCTATTTAATTAAATAATCTTTAATTAATAGAGACACTTTTCTTACTTAATTAAATAACTTCATTTAATTAATTAGGAATGGCTTCTAATTTAATTAAATAACTTTGTTTAATTAATTAGAAGTAAGTACTCCATTTAATTAAATAATTTTGTTTAATTAGTCCAATTTTTTTTTCGAAACTACTCAAGTGAACCGTGGTTAAATCTGATCAACTTTTGATCAAAATTGATCTTTGCGTATGTGAATATGAGCAAATGTGGGTATAAATTCCAACAACAATTCGATGCAAATTCTCATTCAACCTTTCAAAATGAAGAGATAAGGGTCTCTTAAATAGACTTTCCTGAAATTCATCAATGGTTGAGATCAATTTCAATCAATGGTCAGGATTAAAGGTGAAGTTTAGTCATAAAGGGAGATTTTCAAATTAAAGGGAGTTAACAGATTTAGTTTGAGTAAAATAAAGAGTTAATTATTTCAATTTGAGTAGAAAAAGGAGTTAACTGATTTAACTCATTTTTGATCAATAGTGAACTGAAAATTTCCCTTTTTGAACTAAAGAGAGATTTTGTTGAGATAATTAATTTAATAAAATGAGATATGCTCTCGTAATTACTTTTTTCATTTAATTAAATAATCTTTAATTAATTAGAGACACTTTTCTTATTTAATTAAATAACTTCATTTTATTAATTAGGAACAGCTTCACATTTAATTAAATAACTTTGTTTAATTAATTAGAAGTATGTACTACATTTGATTAAATAATTTTGTTTAATTATTTCAAAATTCTTTTCAGAACTAGTCAACCGTGGTTTAATCTAGTCAACTTTTGGTCAAACTTGATCTTTGCGTATGTGAATATGAGCAAATGTGAGTATGAATTCCAGCAACAATTCGATGCAAATTCTCATCCAACCTTTCAAAATGAAGAGATGAGGGTCTCTTAAATAGACTTTCCTGGAATTCATCAACGGTTGGGATCAATTTCAATCAACGGTTAGGATTAAAGGTGAAGTTCAGTCATAAAGAGAGATTTTCAAATTAAAGGGAGTTAATAGATTTAATTTGAGTAAAATAAAGAGTTAACTGATTCAATTTGAGTAGAAAAAGGAGTTAATTGATTTAACTCATTTTTGATCAATAGTGAACTGAAAATTTTTCTTTTTGAACTGAAGAGAGATTTTGTTGAGATACTTAATTTAATAAAATGAGATACGCTCTCATAATTACTTTTTCTATTTAATTAAATAATCTTTAATTAATTAGAGACACTTTTCTTATTAAATTAAATAACTCCATTTAATTAATTAGGAATGGCTTCTCATTTAATTAAAAAACTTTGTTTAATTAATTAGAAGTTAGTACTCCATTTAATTAAATAATTTTGTTTAGTTATTTCAAATTTTTTTTCAAAACTATTCAACTCAAGTCAATCATGGTTAAATCTGGTCAACTTTTGGTCAAACTTGATTTTTGCGTATGTGAATATGAGCAAATGTGAGTATGAATTCCAGCAACAATTCGATGCAAATTCTTATTCAACCTTTCAAAATGAAGAGCTGAGGGTCTCTTAAATAGAATTTGCTGGAATTCATCAACGGTTGAGATCGATTTCAATCAATGGTCAAGATTAAAGGTGAAGTTCAGTCATAAAGGGAGATTTCCAAATTAAAGGGAGTTAACAGATTTAATTTGAGTAAAATAAGGAGTTAACTGATTCAATTTGAGTAGAAAAAAGAGTTAACTAATTTAACTCATTGTCTATCAATAGTGAACTGGAAATTTCCCTTATTGAATTGAAGAGAGATTTTGTTGAGATATTTAATTTAATAAAATGAGATATGCTCTAATAATGACTTTTTCTATTTAATTAAATAATCTATAATTAATTAGAGACACTTTTCTTATTTAATTAAATAACTTCATTTAATTAATTAGGATTCTCTTCTCATTTAATTAAATAACTTTGTTTAATTAATTAGAAATAAGTACTCCATTTAATTAAATAATTTCGTTTAATTATTTGAAAAAAAATTTTGAAACTAGTCAACTCAAGTCAACCGTGGTTAAATCTGGTCAACTTTTGGTCAAACTTGATCTTTGCGTATGTGAATATGAGCAGATGTGAGTATGAATTCCAGCAACAATTCGATGCAAATTCTCATTCAACCTTTCAAAACAAAGAGATGAGGGTCTCTTAAATAGACTTTCTTGGAATTCATCAACGGTTGATATCAATTTAAATCAACGGTCAAGATTAAAGGTGAAGTTCAGTCATAAAGGGAGATTTCCAAATTAAAGGGAGTTAACAGATTTAATTTGAGTAAAATAAGGAGTTAAGTGTTTCAATTTGAGTAGAAAAAGGAGTTAACTTATTTAACTCATTTTTTATCAATAGTGAACTGGAAATTTCTCTTTTTGAACTGAAGAGAGATTTTGTTGAGATAATTAATTTAATAAAATGAGATACGCTCTCGTAATTACTTTTTCCATTTAATTAAATAATCTTTAATTAATTAGAGACACTTTTCTTATTTAATTAAATAACTTCATTTAATTAATTAGGAGTGGCTTCTCATTTAATTAAATAATTTTTTTTAATTAATTCGAAGTAAGTACACCATTTAATTAAATAATTTTATCTAATTATTTCAAAAAAAATTTGAAACTAGTGAACTCAAGTCAACTGTGGTTAAATCTCGTCAACTTTTGGTCAAACTTGATATTAGCGTATGTGAATCTGAGCAAATGTGAGTATGAATTGCAGCAACAATTCGATGCAAATTCTCATTCAACCTTTCAAAATGAAGAAATGAGGGTCTCTTAAATAGACTTTCTTGAAATTCATCAACGGTTGAGATCGATTTCAATCAAAGGGCAAGATTAAAGGTGAAGTTCAGTCATAAAGGGAGATTTCCAAATTAAAGTGAGTTAATAGATTTAATTTGAGTAAAATAAAGAGTTAACTGATTCAATTTGAGTAGAAAAAGGAGTTAACTGATTTAACTCATTTTTTATCAATATTGAAGTAAAAATTTTCCTTTTTGAATTGAAGAGAGATTTTGTTAAGATATTTAATTTAATAAAATGAGATATGCTCTCATAATTACTTTTTCTATTTAATTAAAGAATCTTTAATTAATTAGAGACACTTTTCTTATTTAATTAAATATGTTCATTTAATTAATTAGGAATGGCTTCTCATTTAATTAAATAATTTTGTTTAATTAATTAGAAGTAAGTACTTCATTTAATTTAATAATTTCGTTTAATTATTTCAAGTTTTTTTTGAAACTAGTCAACTCATGTCAACCGTGGTTAAATCTGGTCAACTTTTGGTCAAACTTGATCTTTGCGTATTTGAATATGAGCAAATGTGAGTATGAATTCTAGCAACAATTCGATACAAATTCTCATTCAACCTTTCAAAATGAAGAGATGAGGGTCTCTTAAATAGACTTTCCTGGAATTCATTAACGGTTGAGATCGATTTCAATCAACGGCCAGGATTAAAGGTAAAGTTCAGTTATAAAGGGAGATTTCCAAATTAAAGGGAGTTAAAAAATTTAATTTGAGTAAAATAAGGAGTTAACTGATTCAATTTGAGTAGAAAAAGGAGTTAACTGATTTATCTCATTTTTGATCAATAGAGAACTGAAAATTTCCCTTTACGAACTGAAGAGAGATTTTGTTCAGATATTTAATTTAATAAAATGAGATATGCTCTCATAATTACTTTTTCTATTTAATTACGTAATCTTTAATTAATTAGAGACACTTTTCTTATTTAATTAAATAACTTCATTTAATTAATTAGGAATGGCTTCTCATTTAATTAAATAACTTTGTTTAATTAATTAGAAGTAAGTACTGCATTTAATTAAATAATTTTGTTTAATTATTTCAAAATTCTTTTTGGAACTAGTCAACTCAAGTCAATCGTGGTTAAATATGGTCAACTTTTGGTCAAACTTGATCTTTGCGTATGCGAATATGAGCAAATGCAAGTATGAATTCCAACAACAATTCGATGCAAATTCTCATTCAACCTTTCAAAATGAAGAGATGAGGGTCTCTTAAATAGACTTTCCTGGAATTCATCAACGGTTGAGATCGATTTCAATCAACGGTCAAAATTAAAGGTGAAGTTCAATGATAAAGGAGATTTCTAAATTAAAAGGATTTAACAGATTTAATTTGAGTAAAATAAGGAGTTAACTAATTCAATTTGAGTAGAAAAAAGAGTTAACTGATTTAACTCATTTTTTATCAATAGTGAACTAGAAATTTCCTTTTTTGAACTGAAGAGTTATGTTTTTGAGATATTTAATTTAATAAAATGAGATATGCTCTCATAATTACTTTTCCTATTTAATTATGTAATCTTTAATTAATTAGAGAAACTTTTCCTGTTTAATTAAATAACCTCATTTAATTAATTAGGAATGGCTTCTCATTTAATTAAATAAATTTTTTTTACTTAATTAGAAGTAAGTACTCCATTTAATTAAATAATTTCGTTTAATTATTTCAATTTATTTTTTGAAACTAGTCAACTCAAGTCAACTGTGGTTAAATCTAGTCAACTTTTGGTCAAACTTGATCTTTGCGTATATGAATATGAGCAAATGTGAGTATGAATTTCAACAACAATGTGATGCAAATTCTCATTCAACCTTTCAAAATGAAGAGATGAGGGTCTCTTAAATAGACTTTCTTGGAATTCATCAACGGTTGAGATCGATTTCAATCAGCGATCAGGGTTAAAGGTGAAGTTCAGTCATAAAAGGAGATTTCCAAATTAAACGGAGTTAACAGATTTAATTTGAGTAAAATAAGGAGTTAACTGATTCAATTTGAGTAGAAAAAAGAGTTAACTGATTTAACTCATTTTTTATCAATAGTGAACTGGAAATTTCTCTTTTTGAATTGAAGAGTGATTTTGTTGAGATATTTAATTTAATAAAATGAGATATGCTCTCATAATTACTTTTTCTATTTAATTAAGTAATCTTTAATTAATTAGAGACACTTTTCTTATTTAATTAAATAACTTCATTTAATTAATTAGGAATGGCTTCTCATTTAATTAAATAACTTTGTTTAATTAATTAGAAGTAAGTACTCCATTTAATTAAATAATTTCATTTAATTATTTTAAAATTCTTTTCAAAACTAGTCAACTCGTTTCAACCGTGGTTAAATCTGGTCAACTTTTGGTCAAACTTGATTTTTGCGTATGTGAATATGAGAAAATGTGAGTATGAATTCCAGCAACAATTCGATGCAAATTCTCATTCAACCTTTCAAAATGAAGAGATGAGGGTCTCATAAATAGACTTTCCTAGAATTCATCAACGGTTGAGATCGATTTCAATCAGCAGTCAGGATTAAAGGTGAAGATCAGTCATAAAGGGAGATTTCCAAATTAAAGGGAGTTAACAAATTTAATTTTCAAGTAAAATAAGGAGTTAACTGATTCAATCTGAGTAGAAAAAGGAGTTAACTCATTTAACTCATTTTTGATCAATATTGAATTGGAAATTTCCCTTTTTGAACTGAAGAGAGATTTTGTTGAGATATTTAATTTAATAAAATGAGATATGCTCTCATAATTACTTTTTCTATTTAATTAAATAATCTTTAATTAATTAGAGACACTTTTCTTATTTAATTAAATAACTTCATTTAATTAAATAATTTCATTTAATTATTTCAAAATTCTTTTTGAAACTAGTCAACTCAAGTCAACCATGGTTAGATCTAGTCAACTTTATGTCAAACTTTTTAACGCCCCGCCAAGGGATCCAAACAATTAACCTAGAGTTTCACTAAGTTTGGTAACATTTTTTTTCTTTTTTACATGAAAGTAAATACGATACATAACTTATTCACAATAACGGAAGCAATAGTAATGTCCATCTGAAAGTAAACATAACATACATAACAGATTACATTCTTTAAAGATCCCTTAACATTGAATCACATACAAGAATCCACCTAGTACAACATCCACATGAAATAATAATAATAAGTCCAATGTTTAAACATTACATTTCCAAGTGCTCAATCATCATCTGTACATGTCACAAGGTATGACAAGCTCAAAGAATATACATATGTAGAATAAGGTACATCATCCTATTCCAATCCATGATACATCAAAGTAGAGATAATCACATGATACATCATCATAGAAGACATATACATCCATCATAAAGATAAAACAAATAAAATTAAGTGCACGATTCCTCCCTACCGTTAATAGCATCATTAGACCATCATGGATCCTAGCCATCCCTCCGTGCGTAACATCCCAAGTCACCGAAGAGATCATCGATATGAACATAGTAGGAATGTCACTCCTAACATATACAACATAATATGTAGAAAGTAATCTAACATCCAAATATAAGCATAAGGTAACATCATCTAACATATGCTAATCATCAATGAAAGGATACATATCCACCATCACGAAGGATGCATCAGCCACGATGTCTCAATGAGTCTCAAATAATAAGAGTGGAAAACACACTACCACCCGACCGCGTGGTACCTAAGTGATCCACATCCACCGTGCTAAGGAGATAATCTAAAGTCCCAAATAGGCTATCAAAATCACATAGCACATATCTCTATAAGTCCAAGAATCTTAAAAGTATACTAACTCAAAGGTTTCAATCACAAAACTGACATCTACTTTCTAGAGGCACACAATGACATGTAAGAATCTGCTATGCAAGCGAGAAAGTGTCATCACATTTATCATGTACAAGTTACCTTGGCAGTTAGCTAAACTCTACGGGTCCATACTGATCTCATGCGGCCACTAGTATCCTCTCATACTGACAAGGCATATTATGGAATGCAAGGTCGCAACCATGCATCTCACTACTCCCATCCTAGCCTGTACAAGCACTCAAGGCATGGGCGAGAACAAAACACTTATCTTTTTAGATTCATTCAATTAGTATTAGGTCTGAATGTTATCACTTATTAATCCAACTTACAATGAGTTACCCTGGTAGCCTCTTAGGACCTCGGCCCCCATTGCAAGCCACTTCCCATCACTACATGTAGATATCCTACCCTAATGCTTATAGATTCATAAATCTCAAAATTACAAAAGGTAATCCATAAAATCATCAAATATGCATAAAAGCATCAAATCTCCATGAGCAAACATCCATAAAAAATCATGAATACAATAGCTCTCTATTGGCAACTGAAGTATCACTGATAATCAAAAGTATCCAATGGTTCTCAGTAACAAAAATATATTTCAATCACACTGATCGAAGACTCTAAAAATGGTTGAGTCAAACATGTCACAACATGACATCATCAAAATAAATCCACATTACAGTTCGATCATGGCGACTAGAAAATAACAAAGGATAACTGATCGATGACCAAAATTAATGGTTAAGTCAAGTGTCTCATAAATAAAAAATCTTAACTATAACAATTAGTGTTCACATCCAATACATAGAGCATTCCCTCACATAATCATGGTTGGGTTTATAAAGATCGAGATTAAAACATCATCATGACATCACAATCACAAAACCCCCAAGCCTCTGGTAGACGTCCTATAACTGGTCAACATTAATCAACCCAAAACCAAAAACAATAGCATAAAGAATACACAATGTAAACACATGTTTTGGTTTTGCTAAGTTTTCAGTTTTGAATTCAAATGCAAAAGTCTCAGTTTACATTTCCCAAACTATATCAAGTGGAGAAATTTCATGTTTTACCTAACCCATGTATTTGTTTGATAGATAAAGAGTTTCTCCATTAGACTCAATTTTCTAATTGATCTAATAATATTTTATTCATATAAACTTTGTTTGAAAAAAAGACATTTCCATTGAACAAAATTTGCATATATCAAAACTTATATCACGTTCTAATAATTAACCTTAATTAACTAAATTAAGTTAATTATTATTATCTCTTCATTATAATTATTAATCATATCCTTTTAATCTTTTATCTTTACAAAATGGTCCATCTATATAAATCATTTTAATTAAAATAATTATTTATAACTATTATACATATACTTTTATATATATATATATATATATATACATAAATATATATTTATATATTAATATCAATTGATAATAACTTTTTTTAAAAAAATTATATAAAAATCGATCACAATTTATAACCAAAGCCGAAAGCAATTTATATGTTTGAATCACTGCCGATGACATGCGATCATACCCGTTGCGGGTACCCTGCGACCACTGCCGTATGGCAGTTTTTTTGTCGTGGGTACATTGCATTGCAAGTACCCTGCGACCCGCCAATATAAATATTGGTGGACAGATAAAGGTGGGGGGGGGTACATACCCGCCCAGACATATTTATTTATTTATTTATTATTATTATTTTTTAAACAACATTTTTTTTAAACGCTTTTCGCAAAGATAAATCGTGATGCGAATTCTTAATAAAATATAACGTTTTTAATAAAACGTTTTCCCCCATTGATGCAGTTCAAAATTGAATAATAAAATGCCGTTGTTCAGTATATATATATATATATATATATATATATATATGTATTTGTATATATATATATAAAAATACATATAGATATATATATATACAAATACATACATACATATATATATATGTGTGTGTGTGTGTGTGTGTATATACACACAAATACATACATATATATATATATATATGCACTCGCAGACTTTAATCAAATTTTACAACATATATATATATATATATATATATTTTCTGTATGCAGACTTGACCAATATAAACATGCATATACACAGTTTATTAAAAATTGCTAATTTTCAGAATTCCCCCATAGACCTTTGATCTCCAAAATTTCTAATAATTAATTCTAATGGGTTTGACTATGAATTTCAACCCTAGCCCCGTTTTCCTTGTTGATCTATGCATATAAAATTCTCAAATAAATTTATATGCCCAAATTGAAAATGCATACAATAAAAATATGAAATTCCTCAGAAGACATATGGAAGACACGAAGAAGACAGGGAAAGCAAGATGCGGAAATAGCATAAGTAAAATCACAAGAATCTACTTGGATTTTGATGCAAAATCGCTCTTCCTCAGAAAACTCGAAGAGCAAGCTCCCTTCTTCAGAACTCTCGAATCCTCCAATGCTTCAATTGCACTCCAAACGATATGTCTAAGCTTCTAGGGATGCCTGAATATAAAGAGATCTCAAGAAACCTCTAGAATGCTTCTAGAAACAACTAGAAGGTGTCACCAACTAAGCATGGGTCTTTTCCAACCTTTTTGATGAGCCATAGGGTTGTAGACACCATGTGCTTAATTGATGCACTAACCCTCGTGTTGTTGACACATGAGAAATAGCAAAGTGTGTTAATTCCCATGCAAGCTTATAACTCCAATTTACTTTTTATATAATTTCCATTTAAATATTTATAACTTTCATTTTGATTTTTATAACTTTTATTATTATTATTTTATTTATTACTTTATTATTATTTTATAATTATTATTAATTTTAATTTACTAATTTTCTTTTATTTAATTCTTTTTCCTCAATTAATTCTCATTTAATTAATTATAGTCAAAATATCAAAGATCATGATATTTAATATTAATTTTTTCAAATAAATAATTTATTAATTAAATCTATTTATTAAGACTTAATTAATAAACAATTCACCATAGACCTCCAAGATGAAATATGAAAACCCATCATAGAACAAATCATACAAAATCAGTCTAAAGGGTTAAAAATCACAAATTATGTCATCTGACACATTCGGTGGGTAAAATATCCAGATACTTGTCCTACCTCACTAGGACAATTGGTTTAAAGGTTTGGGATTTGGACTTGAGAATTTATCTCCCTTCTCTTATCATTAAGATAGTATAATAGGGTACGCTCATCTTAGCAATTCAGGGAAGTCGATACCCGATACTTGCAACCTGAAAAAAAACTATGCATGTACATACTATAAATATATATATATATATGTATATATATATATGTATATATATATATATATATATATGTATATATATATATAATGCTAAGCTAAACAGACAATGGCAGGAAGTGGTGCATTGTGTAGATCCCGACTAAGCAGGTGACTATGACTCCCTTCCTTAACCACATTAGAAATGCCATACAATAAGAAAACACGCACACCATACACATACAAGTATGGAGTAAGTATCCATAATAAAACACATGAGATAATAAACCATCTAACTAATTATC
This sequence comes from Cupressus sempervirens, assembly GCA_028749045.1. Lineage (NCBI taxonomy): Eukaryota > Viridiplantae > Streptophyta > Pinopsida > Cupressales > Cupressaceae > Cupressus > Cupressus sempervirens. The sequence continues at coordinate 281,679,193 of CM053791.1, forward strand.
ATTAATAACTGAAAACAATATAATGATCATCATGTATTCATGAAATGTAAAGTCTAAATGATCACATCATATAACCACTAAATCCATAACATAATGTTTGATAGTCTCAAAACAATACCACTAATCCATCAACATAATACTAGTCCATCAAAGTCTGATAATAATAGCAACAATGAGTCTAGAAAAGATGTGAACGAGGGTAGGCACTACATCCACCCCCCCTTGGATTAGGCTTACTCTTGGAAGCCTACAAACAAGTAGGGATATAACTCCCGTAATCTAGCTGCATCCTCCCAAGTAGCTGAAGAATCATCAGTAGGGTCCCATTGGACCCTTACCTGCTCGATGGTTCGACCCCTGAGGGTCAACCCCTATTGCTGCAGAATACAAACCGGCTCCAAAGCCAGCTGCTCATCCTCTACCTGCAACGCATTCCAATCAAGAGCATGCACAATATCAAGAATATACTGCCTAAGAACTGAAACATGGAAAACATCATGAATGTGAGCTAGGCTGGGTGGTAGAGCAAGATGGTAAGCAACCGAGACGATCCTCTCCAAAATCTCGAATGGACCCACAAAGCGAGGTGCTAGCTTAGAACCCTTTCCGTACCGGATTGGACTCTTTTAGGATTGCACTCTCAAGAAAACCTTATCACCCACAGCAAACTGCTTATCTGTCCTATGAGCATCAGCATACTTCTTCTACCTATCCTGTGCCATAGTCAAATGCTCACGGATACGCACTACCTATTGCTCTATATCACGAAGCATCTGAGGACCCAATAGAATGCGATCCTTGAGGCTGTCCCAACTCAATGGTGTACAACAAGGATGTCCATATAATGCCTAAAAAGGTGTCATGCCAATAGAACTATGATACCCATTGTTGTAAGCAAACTCCACTAGGTAGAGATAGTCCTCCCAATGTGTCTGCCTATCCATCACATACATCTGTAACATATCCTCCAAAACCTGGTTCACCCTCTCTATCTGACCATCAGTCTCTAGATGATATGCTAAACTGAAGTTTAGCTGCACTCCAAGCTCATGCTACAACGATGTCCAGACTGCAGATGTGAATATAGGATCCCTATCAGAAATGATCTTTCTAGGAATACCATGTAATCTCAAAATGTCATGCATGAAGACATTCGCTACAAAAGCTGCTGTGTAGGAAGACGTGATTGGTGAGAAATGCACCACCTTAGTCAACTGATCAACGGTAACCATGATAGCATCATGACGTCAAACTATCATAGGTAATCCTACTATAAAATCCATGGAGATGATATCCCACTTCCAAGAGTGAGATTTGGTTGCAATAGTCCTGCCGGGTGCTGGTGTTCTGCCTTGACTCTCTGACACTCAAGACACCTAGCCACAAAATTAGCAATGTCTTGCTTCATCCCAGACCAAAAGAACAAATGTCTCAAATCAGCATGCATCTTCTTGACACCTGGATGTGCTGAGTAAGGTGTACGATGGACTTCTACCAGAATCAAGGTGCAAAGCTCATCCAATAATGGCACATAAATCCTCCCCAAATGTCTAAAAAGACCATCTAATTCTCGAACGTAACCTACAAACTTACCTTCCAAGGCTCTTCCTGAATCTATCTCTCTGCACACTTTCTGATACCAAGAATCTATAGGAAGTGCCTGAAGAATCCGACTCCTCAAACTCACACTAAGAGTCACAGATGATACCACATGTCTCCTGTGACTCAAAGCATCCGCCACCACATTCTCCTTACCCTAAATGTACTTAACCTCCAAATCATACTTGCATGGAAATTCCATCCATCGTCTCTAGTGAGCATTCAAATTAGGCTGAGTAAAAATATATTGAAGACTACAATGATCACTATGTAGCTCAAACCTGTACCCCAACAAGAAATGTCTCCATGTTGTCAAAGCATGAACTACTGTTGCTAACTCAAGATGATGCGTAGGATAATTTAACTCATGATCCTTGAGCTTGCGTGATTCATACAAAATCACCCGTCCATTCTACATCAACACTACCCCAATTCCTTCAAGAGAAGCATCTGTACACACCATGAAATCACCTTCTGGATCAGGTACAACTAAAATCGATGCACTAGTCAAAAGCTCCTTGAGCCTCTGAAAAGCTTCCTCACATTTTTCTGTCCACACAAACTTCTTACCTTTCCTCTGAAGAGAAGTGATAGGATGTGCTATCCTAGAGAAGTTCTGGACAAATCTGCGATAATAACCAGCTAGGCCCATGAAACTACAAATCTCTGACACATTAGTCGGTATAGGCCACTCTATTATCGCCTGAATCTTTGCAGGATCCACTGAAATACCATTCCCTGAGATAACATGCCCTAAATACTGAATCTCCGATTTGAAGAATTCACACTTAGCTGCATTGGCATAAAGCTGATTGTCTCTCAAACACTATAAAACCAACCACAGGTGTTTCTCATGCTCCTTCTGAGTCTTAGAATATATCAATATGTCTTCAAGAAACATGAGAACAAACCTGTCAAGATATGATCAAAAAACACCATTCATCAAACTCATGAACACTGATGGAGCATTAGTCAACCCAAAAGGTACCACTATAAACTCATAATGCCCATAGCAAGTTCGAAAAGCGGTCTTGTGAATGTCTGATTCCTTAATATGAAGCTGGTGGTATCCTAACTTAAGGTCAATCTTGGAGAATACTGTAGCTCCCTTGATCTAATCAAATAAGTCATCAATCCTAGGCAAAGGATACCTGTTCTTAATAGTCACCTTATTCAACTATCTGTAGTCAATACAAAGGCGCAAAGAATAGTCTTTCTTCTTCACAAAGAGCACTGGAGCTCCCCATGGTGATACGCTAGGTCGAATGCTCCCTTTGGCCAGAAGATCCTCTAGCTGAAGACATAGCTCACCCAATTCCTGAGTAGTCATATGATAAGGAGCTTTAGAGATAGGCTCTACTCTAGGAATCAGATCAATAGTAAAATCAATGTCCCTCTTTGGAGGCATGCCTCGAATCTCACTTGGAAAAACATCTGCGTACTCCTACAAAATCAAGTGATCTAAAGTCTTCCTCACAGGATGTTCCTCATCAAGATCATTTACCATAATAACAAATATCTAACATCCCTTACGAAAACTCTACTTCATTTTCATAGCAGAAATCATTCGCAGAGATATAGGCCTTGGTATCCCAACTATCTTCACATCATTCCCTTGGTCATCTTGGCACAAACTAATCTTCTTCTTGCAATCTATACTGGCTCTATGAGATCCAAGCCAGTCCATGCCTAAAACCACATCATAGGAACCAAGGGGTATGACTTGAAGATCCACTACAGTATTAAAGCTTCCTAATCTAAGCCCACACTTATGAACTACAGAATCCGTGGAGACCTTAATCCCTGAGGCTAGTTCCACTTGCCAACCATGATCTTACTTCACTGCATCCAGCTTACACTTAGAAACTATAGATGGTGAAATAAATGAATTTGTAGCTCCTGAATCAAACAATACTGAAAGAGATATACCTCGAATAGCACCTGTGGTCTCAACCACTGTTCCTTGATGATCTACCTGACATTGATCAACTGCTGCAAAAACTCTATGAGCTCTACCTGCATTACCAACTGTGGATTCTGAAGCTGTAGGCCTAGGTACTAAAAATTGAGGTGCTTGCTGTGGACACTAAGCTGCATAATGTCCAATTTGTCCACATGAAAAACATTTTGTATTCCTACCAGATCCTCTACCCATAGGTGGTACATTAGATTGCTGGCGACTGTTCCTGCTAACAAAAGACTGGCTACTCTGAGCTGGCTGATTGGGTTGATTCTGTTTATTGCATTGAGCATTGCAGTTGTTCTTAAAATTAGAACCTTTGCCACCACCTTGAGCCTGAGAATTCGATCCTTTCTACTACTGTGTCTGCTGATATTGCTGCTGATACTGTTTTCCCTTAGTAAAGAAAAGCTTCTTGTTACCACTTGAATTGAAGTTGCCTTTAGATCTGATGCTGCTGGTGCTCCTACAAAACCACCTTGACCAAGGTTGACACTTTTCTCAACAAGGATTGCTCGATGTACCGCATCCTTGAGATTTTTTGGCTCAAATACCTTGACACCCCCAATTATACGGTTATTCAAACCCCTAATAAAGTGTTGTGTCAACTGAGCTAAATTTTCACTGAACCCTGAAAAAGACATGAGCTCATAAAACTTACGCTCATACTCGGTCACTGACATAGTGTACTGCTTGAGATTATGAAACTCATATGCCCTTTGCTGCTTCCATTCCTCTGGTAGGAATCGTTCATGGAAACTCTCTAAGAATAGTTCCCACGTGACACTGCTCATATCGATTCCCAACTTCTTCTCCTCAATCCTCCACCAAGTGGCCCCAAAATTCTCCAAATTAGTGATCACAAATCTTGCCTTAACATTGCTATCGAACTCCTACATAGCACAAATCCTATCGAGGGAAATAAGCGACTACTCGGCCACATAACCAGAACCTTGCCCATTGAAAGGCTTGACCTTGGATCTTGAAAGATCTTTCATCTAAGTGGACACAATGGACCTCTGATGATCCTTCCGAGGATTCCTAGACCTGGGTCTATGCTCTTGTTCTGTTTGATGCACTTTAGGTTGTTCTTGAATGTTCTAGAATAGTCTGCATAATCTATCTTAGACTAACTTCATTAGACTCAGCTTGGTCCTCTCTACAACTCTCTTCCTGCTGCCTACTAGAGTGTTCTTCCCTTCTCTCTACATGAGCTGATCCCTTATGGGCAGACTCATGGGCACTAACAAATCTGCCACAACCACGACCTCTTCCATGGCCTCTACCACGACCTCTAACAAAAGACCTAGTCCTAGATACCATCCTACAATAGTAAAAAGTACTATTAAAATCAAAAGACACATGTTTGCAATAGACTAAGTTCAATTCTATGTTTAAGTAAAATTTCCAGTTTTGAAAACTAAGTGTTGAAGTATGAAAAATATTCAAGTAACAGTTCAAGTTCTATTTCAGTTCACCTAGTTTCAAGTTGAAGAGATACACTTTATAGTTCAAAGTTCTAGTTGTTCCAAAATACCCAAAGCTCCCAATGTAGAAACTCGGGCTCTGATACCAAATGTAACGCGCCGCCAAGGGATCCAAAGAATTAACCTAGAGTTTCACTAAGTTTGGTAACATTTTTTTTTTTTACATGAAAGTAAATACCATACATAACTTATTCACAATAACTGAAGCAATAGTAATGTCCATCTGAAAGTAAACATAACATACATAATAGATTACATTCTTTAAAGATCCCTTAACGTTGAATCACATACAAGAATCCATCTAGTACAACATCCACATGAAATAATAATGATAAGTCCAATGTTTAAACATTACATTTCCAAATGCTCAATCATCCTCTGTACATGTCACAGGGTATGACAAGCTCAAAGAATATACATATGTAGAATAAGGTACATCATCCTATTCCAATCCATGATACATCAAAGTAGAGATAATCACATGATACATCATCATAGAAGACATATACATCCATCATAAAGATCAAACAAAATAAACTAAGTGCACGGTTCCTCCCAACTGTTAATAGCATCATTAGACCATCATGGATCCTAGCCATCCCTCTGTGTGTAACATCCCAAGTCACCGAAGATATCATCGGTATTAACATAGTAGGAATGTCACTCCTAGCATATACAACATCATATGTAGAAATTAATCTAACATGCAAATATAAGCATAAGGTAGCATCATCTAACATATGCTAATCATCAATGAAAGGATACATATCCACCATCACGAAGGACGCATCAGCCACAATGTCTCAATGAGTCTCAAATGATAAGAGGGGAAAATACACTACCACCCGACCGCGTAGTACCTAAGTGATCCACTCCCACTGTGCTAAGGAGATAATCTCAAGTCCCAAATAGGCTATCAAAATCACATAGCACATATCTCTATAAGTCCAGGAATCCTAAAAGTATACTAACTCAAAGGTTCCAATCACAAAACTGACATCTACTTTCCAGAGGCACACAATGACATGTAGGAACCTACTATGCAAGCGGGAAAGTGTCATCGCATTTATCATGTACAAGTTACCCTGGCAGTTAGCTAAACTCCACGGGTCCATACTGATCTCATGCGGCAACTAGTATCCTCTCATACTGACAAGGCATACTATGGAATGCAAGGTCGCAACCATGCATCTCACTACTCCCATCCTAGCCTCTACAAGCACTCAAGGCATAGGCGAGAACAAAACACTTATCTTTTTAGATTCATTTAGTTAGTATTAGGTGTGAATGTTATCACTTATTAATCCAACTTACAATGAGTTACCCTGGCAGCCTCTTAGGACCCCGGCCCCCATTTCAAGCCACTTCCCATCACTACATGCAAATATCCTACCCTAATGCTCATGGACTCATAAATCTCAAAATTACAAAAGATAATCCATAAAATCATCAAATATGCATAAAAGCATCAAATCTCCATGAGCAAACATCCATAGAAAATCATGAACACAACAGCTCTCTATTGGCAACTAAAGTATCACTGATAATCAAAAGTATACAATGGTTCTTAATAACCAAAATATATCTCAATCATACTGATCGAAGACTCCAAAAATGGTTGAGTCAAACATGTCACAACATGACATCATCAAAATAAATCCACATTACAGTCTCATCATGGCGACTAGAAAATAACCAAAGATAACTGATTGATGACCAAAATTAATGGTTAAGTCAAGTGTCTCATAAATAAAAAATCTCAACTATAACAATCAGTATTCACATCCAATACATAGAGCATTCCATCACATAACCATGGTTGGGTTTATAAAGATCGAGTTTAAAACATCATCATGGCATCACAATCACAAAAACCCCAAGCCTCTGGTAGACGTCCTATAACTGGTCAACACTAGTCAACCCAAAACCCAAAACAATAGCATAAAGAATACACAATGTAAACACATGTTTTGGTTTTGCTAAGTTTTCAATTTTGAATTCAAATGCAAAAGTCTCGGTTTACGTTTCCCAAACTATATCAAGTGGAGAAATTTCACGTTTTACCTAACCCATGTATTTGTTTCATAGATAAAGAGCTTCTCCATTAGACTCAATTTTCTAATTGATCTAATAATATTTTATTCATATAAACTTTGTTTGAAAAAAAGACATTTCCATTGAACAAAATTTGCATATATCAAAACTTATATCACGTTCTAATAATTAACCTTAATTAACTAAATTAAGTTAATTATTATTATCTCTTCATTATAATTATTAATCATATTCTTTTAATCTTTTATCTTTACAAAATGGTCCATCTATATAAATCATTTTAATTAAAATAATTATTTATAACTATTATACATATACTTATATATATATATATATATAAATATATATTTATATATTAATATAAATTGATAATAACTTTTTTTTTTTAAATTATATAAAAATTGATCACAATTTATAACCAAAGCCGAAAGCTATTTATATGTTTGAATCGCCGCCGATGATGTGCGATCATACCCATCGCGGGTACCCTACGACCACTGCCGTATGACAATTCTTTTGTCGCGGGTACACTGCGTTGCAGGTACCCTGCGACCCGCCAATATAAATATCGATGGACAGATAAAGGTGGGGGGGTACATACCCGCCCAGACATATTTATCTTTTATTATTATTTTTTTTTAAACAACATTTTTAAAAAAATGCTTTTCGCAGAGATAAATCGCGATGCAAATTCTTAATAAAATATAACGTTTTTAATAAAATGTTTCCCCATTGATGTGGTTCGAAATTGAATAATAAAATGCCCTTGTTCAGTATATATACATATATATATACATATACATATATATATATACATATATACATATACATGTTAATTCACATGCAAGCTTGTAACTCCAATTTACTTTTTAAATAATCTCTATTTAAATTTTATAACTTTCATTTTAATTTTTATAACTTTTATTATTATGATTTTATTTATTACTAGTTCTAATAATCTCAAAAAAATGTTGCTAGCCAACAACATAAAACTAGTTCTAAAAGAGTTCAGCCATGATAACAAAATGTGAACCAGGGGCAGACACTACATCCACCTCCCCTGAGATTAGGCTTACTCCTGGAAGCTTACAAGAATGAGAAACTAAGATACTCACTATGCAGGTCCCATTGAACCCTTTTTCTCTGTAGAGAAACATGTTTCCATTGAGGATATTACAACACCCTTAGAGCAATATGATTCTCGTTTAATGGTAAACCAAAAATCGTATCGATCCAACATTCATTTTTTTAACAACTACTAAAATAGATCGCTTAATTCATTCTAAATAAGAGCAACTTAATGCTTGCAAAAGTAATCAAGAGCATACTACCTTACAACATAGATGAAAGATACATGTTTTGCAACTAGAATGAGTTTCAATTTTTAGTTTTTCCTTCATTTAGATTTTTAGTAAAAATTTTAGTTTTGAAAGCTGAGTGTTGAAATATAAAAAAAAAATGCAAGTAACAGTTTTAAGTTCTGTTTCAGTTCACCTAGTTTCAAGTTTTCAGTTTGAAAAAGATACACATGATAGTTTTAAGTTTTCATTTTATTCAACTAGTTAATAACTAGTAGCATTCCAATATACCCAGAGCTCTCAATGTTGAAACTCGAGCTCTGATACCAAATGTAATGCCCCGCCAAGGGATCCAAAGAATTTTACTAAGTTTGTCAAACAATTTTTTTTAAACATGAAAGATAAAACCATTCATAACATTTGCGGAAGCAATAGCAACAATTCAAATGAAAATAAACATAACATATATACATAACAGACTACATTCTTTAAAGATCCCTTAACGTTGTATCACATCTAAATTAACTATTCATCAAACATCCCATCCTTGTGAAATAACAATGATATATCCAATGTACTTAAACAATATACAAGTGTCCTTTTGTAATTATATTTTAGTTTAGCTCAATCATCCACTGTACATATAACAGGGCATGAAAAGCTTAAAAGAATAAATATCCAAGTAAATAAAGTACATCATCATCATCTAATATTAATCTGTAATGCAATAACATAAATGAAACCACATATCATACATGATACATCATTACAAAAGATATAAACATCCATCACAAAAGATAACTATATATCACAAACATAAATAACTAAGTGCATGGTTCCTTCCAACCGTAAATAGCATCATTAGACCATCGTGGATCCTAGTCATCCCTCCGTGCATAACATTTCAAAGCACCGAAGAGATCATCGATATTAACATAGTAGGAATGTTACTCCTAAAACATCCTACTAACATGCGAAGTAAAACATAATAAATCATCAACTAACATATGCAAACTAAAGCAAATCATCAATATAAGAAATATACCAGTAAATACATCTATCATAAGGTATATTATCTATCATAATACTCCAAGAACATAATGAAGAATAATTACCAACCAAGGATACTCCAGCCACGGTGTCTCGGACAGATCTCAAATGATAAAAGTGAAAACACACTACCACCCAACCGCGTGGAACCTAAGTGGTCCACTCCCACCGTACTGAGGAGATAATCTCAAGTCCCAAACAGGATATCAATACACATAGCATAAAAAGTTCAGGAATCTTAAAAGTATACTAACTCAAAAGTTCCAACAAACACAAAATTGACATCTAATTCCCAGAGGCACACAAAGACATGTAGGAAACCTACTTTGCAAGCGGGAAAGTGTCATTGAAATTATCACGTACAAGTTACCCTGGCAGTTAGCTAAACTCCTCGAGTCCATACTGATCTCATGCAGCCACTGGTATCCTCTCATAGTGACAAGGCATACTACGGAATGTACGGTCGCAACCATGCGTTCTCACTACTCCCATCCTAGCCTGTACAAGCACTCAAGGCATGGGCGAGAACAACAAAAATTATCTTCTTAGGTTCATTTAATCCTCATTTAGTGTGTAAATGTTATCACTTATTAACCAAACTTACAATGAGTTACCCTGGCAGCCACTTAGGGCCCCAACCTCTATTGCAAGCCACTTCCCGACACTACAAGTAGATTACCTACCCTAAGCTCATGGAATCATAAATCTCAAAATCATAAAAGATAATCCATAATAAAATCATCAAATATGCATAAAAGAATCAAATATCCATAATAAGAATCATCAAATCTTCAAGATAAGAATCATCAAATCTCCATGAGCATCTGAAAAAGTATCCATAGAAAAATATGATCACAACAGTTCTCTATTGGCAACTGAAGGCATCACTGATCATCATAATAATCATTGGTTCTCAATAACCACAATATATCTCAAGATAAATCACAATATCCATTGGTTCTCAACAAGCAACCAAGAATATATCAAAATTATACTGATTGAAGACTCCAAAATGGTTGAGTCAAACATGTCACAACATGACATCATCAAGAAATAAATCCACATTTCAGTCCTATCATGATGACTAGAAAGTAATCCAAGGATAACTGATCGATGACTCAAAAATGATTAACTCAAGCATCTCAGATATATATACATCTTAGCTTCACACATGAAGGCTGAAGAACAAATACAAACATTTCATAGAGCATATGATCACATAACCATGGTTGGGCTTATAAAGATCAAGACCAAAAAAGATCAACATGCCATCACATCTCATAACCCTCGAGCCTTTGGTAACAACCTAAGACTGGTCAACACTAGAAAATTCAAAACTAAAAACAAGAAGCATATAGAATACACGATGCAAACACATATTTTGGTTTACTAAATTCACATAGTTGAATAATATGTAGGGGTTTCCAGTTTTCTGTTTGCAAGTATACTTCAAATGTTTTAAGTTATCATTTGACCTACAAGTCAACCCATTTTTTCTCCGATAGGATTATTCTAAGAATAACTTAAGGATAATTATTTACTCATTAAACTGATCATCATTGACTCTTAATCAACTTGTTCTTTTATTTAACTATGATCCATATTCTAATTGATTAACTCTACTCTAATGTTACTTCAACTTTCAACGTAATCAAAGAATCATTATTCATTTATAAAAGAACTAATTACTAGTCTTTGAATAAGATGAATATAACTTTATTAAAATGATCAATTGAATCAATAGGTACACCATCCATGACCTATTAACATTCTAATAATTTTCAATTCAATATTACTAAGTCTCACCATTAAAACATCTAAAATCGTTATTCAAGTCATAAGAATAAGACCTATCAACTTGATATCAATATTTCTACAATCTTATTAAAAGAATTATATCAATTAAATCTTCATTACTTAACTTAATTGTTAATTAAATTTAATTAACTCTCATTGATTGATTTAATTAATAATTACATAATCATAGCAATGTTCCAATTAATATCAGTTGACTAATAACTAACTATAATTTTGTATGATAAAAGTCAACTATAATTCAATACTCAAAAGATCATATTAATAATTCAATAATAATTATTGAAAATCTTAAATGACCATATTCGTCATCTTTCAAAGAATACCAACATTTCCTTAACAAATTTGTATTATCATTAATCTTTTCAAATAAGACTCTATTGCACAACTTAATTATTAATATCATAGTTATAATATCAACTCAATGAATATCAATTGATTAAAAATCAATTATAATCCAACTCCAAAAATTATTTTTTTTTTACCAAACTTCAATCAATAAATAATCTCCACTAGATTAACTCTAATCAAATTTGTTGATATCTATTTAAACCATTATTTATTAATAGTTTGCTAGTCCTTACAGACATTAATAAATAATAAACTCCTCAAACTATATATACTCGATCTATAGAATCCTTCCATAAACTCATTAGTTAATATTTGACTAACTCTTAATTCCATTAAGGTATTCAAACGTATTAACCAATAACATAATAATTCAGTCTTAATCCAATATCATTCAAAGTTTCTAAATTTAAATCAACATAATATAAATTATCATCTTACAATTATTTAATCAATATTAAAATCAACCATTAGACTCCATTTCCTAATTGTTCTAATAATATTTTGTCTATATAAACGTTGTTTGAAAGAGATCTCTATCACAAACCAATAAGACTCATTGTAGATTTTAACATGAATAATCTCCAAATTTTTAACATTATCATCTTCATTAAACAACTCTAAAATTGTTTAATATATATTAAATAGTATTCAATATACATTATAAAAATTCCACTATATAAACTATATTTAAATCTCTTTTCTTTTAATTTTCTCTCATTTAAAAATCTATTTACTTAGATTGACTAATAATTAACTACACTTCTTCTACTATTAACTAATCTTAATTAAATTTAATTTAATTAGATTAGATAATAAATTATATAAAACTAATGCATATTAATAAGATTATTAGAAGGAAAGATTTCAATAATATCTTAATTCATTCCATGCTTTGATATATTATTTTGTGAAGTTAAAGTATAAAGAAATCTTGATTCTGGGAAATATAGAAATATCTGTCTTTGAATAAAATAGTCTCAGTACGACGGTCATATCTCCCTAATGAACTGTTGGATCGGGCTAAAATTTAAATATGTTGGAGAGGGCCAAGTTACGCCAATTCTGATTAGAGCGATCGAATAAATTTGATCACGATAAAAAGTTATGAATGATTTAGTTCGGTTCTATCCAAAGGGCAGCGACAGGACAATCTGTGATGAATTAAGAATCTTCTCTTAAAATGTAATTGTTCTCTAAATTTACCCATTCATCCATCTAATAGGTTTGTCCATAAGCATCTGAAAATATAATTTGATAGAAAGATTACATCTAATCATACAAATTTTTAACTTAGAATTTCTATTTTAATTTTAAATCTTGTCTATCTAATTTCACAATATAAATTCGAACCCAAACCCGATTAAGATCTAATTATTTCTCCTTAATGTGATCTAAATTTTTTTTATTGTTTTCTTCTCATCCAAATAAAATATCTAGATTCCAATTTCAAATACAAAGAGTATTCAAACACATAAAATAGATATGATAAAGACAAGAAGAGAAAGAGTGCAAAAGAAATATGAGAATATCACGAGTGCACCTGGACACTGATACTAATTTTCCATGCCTCAGAAGTCCATAGAAAATCCCTTCCTTCTCCATCGTTCACAATTCTTCCAAAAATTCAAGTCGATTGAATCCTCCAAGTGATTAGAAGAGCTAGAAGGAGCATAGAAGCAAGTAGAAAATATATGAACATATGAATCTTCTCCCATGCATGTAAGCTTTGAAGTTTCTATTTTTTTTTAGCTTGTAACTTGAGGCTTTCATTAAGCTTGTAGCTTCCATTAAGCTTTTTTATTTAAGCTTCTATGAATGCCTGAATATCAAGAGCTCTTAAGAAACCTTTGGAATGCTTCTTGAAACCGCTGAAAGGTGTCACTCACTAAGCATGGGTCTTTTCCAATTCTTTTTGATGAGTCATAGAATTGTAAACACCTTGTGCTTAATTGATGCACTAACTCCCGTGTTATTGACACATGTTAATTCCCATGCAAGCTTATAACTCCAATTTACTTTTTAAATAATCTCTATTTAAATTTTATAACTTTCATTTTAATTTTTATAACTTTTATTATTATTATTTTATTTATTACTTTATTATTATTTTATAATTATTATTAATTTTAATTTTTAGTTTTCTTTTATTTAATTTCTTTTTCCCAATAATTCACATTTAATTAATTACAATCAAAATATCAAAGATCATGATATTTTATTGATTTTTTCAAATAAATAATTGATTAATTAAATCTATTTATTAAGACTTAATTAATAGAAAATTCACCATAGACCTCCAAGATAAAATATGAAAACCCATCATAGAACAAATCATACAAAATAAATCTAAAGGGTTAAAAATCACGAAATATGTCATCCGACACATTCGGTGGGTATTCAACTCAGATACTTGTTCTAATTTTTCAATTAGGACAAATGGCTCAAAGAGTTGAGATTTGGACTTGAGAATTTATCTCCCCTCTCTTATCATTGAGATAATGTGATAGGGTACGCTCATCTTGGAAATTCAGGGAAGTTGATACTTAGTACCTGCAACCTACATAAAAACTATGCATGTAAAAACACAATATATACTAAACTAAATAGACAATGGTAGGAAGTGGTGCATCGTGTAGATCTCGACTAGCAGGCGACTACGACTCCCTTCCTTAACCACATCAGACACGCCATAAAAAGAAAACATGTAAGGTAAATACGCACACCATACACATGCAAGTATGGGATAAGTATCCATAAGAAAGCACATATGATAATAAATCATCTTACTAATCATCATTAATAATTGAAAGCAATGTAATAATCATCATCAATAATTAGGAACACTAAAAATAATCATCATACATACATGAAATGTAGAGTCTAAGCAATCTCATCACATAATAAACTGAATCCATAGCACAATATCCGATAATCTCAAAAGAATGCTGCTAACCAACAACATAAAATTAGTTCTAAAAGAGTTCAGCAATGATAACAAAATGTGAACCAAGGGAAGGCACTACAGAAAAAGTGTAATTAATTACTAGTCAATCTAAGTAAATGGATGAAAGAAAAGAGATTTTTTTAAATATAGTTTATATAGTGGACTTTTTGTAATGTATATTAAATGCTATTTAATATATATTAAATAATTTAGAGATGGTAATTTTATATTACGTTTTTAAATGAAGAGACTTTAATGATAATGGATTAAGATTTAATTGACATGAAGTCACTATTATAATATTGTTATAATTTGAATTACTATGATATTATTAACACATTATATATTATTAACTAAATTATTGATATACCTTAATGGTATTAAGAGTTAACTAATGAAGCTTATGTAAAATTCTCTATATCGATTAATAATAGTTTTGATGAGTTTATTATTTATTAATGTTTGTTGGGACTAACAAACTATTAATAAATAATAGTGTAAATAGTTTAAATAGTTATCAATTAATACGATCAGAGTTAATCTAGAGGAGATTAGTTAATGATTAAAATACTGTAAAAGATATTAATCAAATTGAATTGGTTAATAATTTGGAGTATTAATTAATTGAATTATCGTACATAGGAAAAACTTATTTGAGATAATAATACTTGGTATTGGAGATTTATTATAACTTGTTATTATTAAAATAAAATGGGAACATTGTTGAAAGAATGATGAATGTGGTCATTATAGATTTATTAATAAAATTTTTAATATAGCCTATTATTAACTATTAACAAGTTATTATTATTGAACTATGAATATGAATATTTGTGTACTAAATTATAGATGACTTTTAACTTATAAAATTATAATTATTCATTAGTCAACTGATATTAATTGGAATGTTGCATTGGATATGTAATTATTAATTAAATTAATTAGAGTTAATTAGATTTAATTAATAATAAAGTTATGTAATAGTGTTTTAATTGATATGCTAATATCAATTCCTCTAGCAAAGTTGTGAAGTATTTACATTGAAGTTGATAAGTCGTACTCTCATGACTTGAATAACGACCTTAGATGTTTTAATGGTGAAGACTTAGTAATATTTAATTAAGGACTATTAGAATATGGACCTATGTTAATTGATTGATGTAACTGATCATTTTAATAAAGTTATAATTCTGCTTAGTTTGATAATTGGTTCTTTTATAAATGAATAATGATCCTTGATTTATGAAGGAGAGTTAATCAATTAGAATATAGATCTTAGTTAAATAAAGAAAGCAATTTAATTAAGGTCAATGATGATCAGTTTAGTGAATAATTATCCTTAAGTTATTTTTAGAATAATGCTATCAAGGAACAAATGGGTTGACTTGTAAGTCAAATGATAACTTTATACACTTGAAAGTATACTTACAAATAGAAAACTGGAAACCCCTACACATTATTCAACTATGTGAATTTAGTAAACCAAAACATGTGTTTGCATCGTGTATTATATAAAACTAGTGTTGACCAGTCCTAGGTTGTTACATGAGGCTTGGGGGTTATGAGATGTGATGGCATGTTGATCTTATTTGATCTTGATCTTTATAAGCCCAACCATGGTTATGTGATCGTATGCTCTTATTTGTTCTTCAGCCTTCATGTGTGAAGTTGAGATGTATATATATCTGAGATGCTTGAGCTAATCATTTTTGAGCCATCGATCAGTTATCCTTGGATTACTTTCTAGTCGCCATGATGGGACTGAAATGTGGATTTATTTTTTGATGATGTCATGTTGTGACATGTTTAACTCAACCTTTTTGGAGTTTTTGATCAGTATGATTTTGAGATATTCTTGGTTGCTTGTTGAGAACCATTTATCTTGAGATATATTCTGGTTATTGAGAACCAATTGATACTTATGATTATCAGTGATGCCTTCAGTTGCCAATAGAGAACTGTTGTGGTCATGATTTTCTATGGATGCTTTTTCAAATGCTCATGGAGATTTGATGATTCTTGTCTTGGAGATTTGATGATTCTTATTATGGATATTTAATGCTTTTATGCATATTAGATAATTTTAGTATGGATTATCTTTTATGATTTTGAGATTTATGATTCCATGAGCTTAGGGTAGGTAATCTACTTGTAGTGTTAGGAAGTGGCTTGCAATGGGGACCAAGGCCCTAAGTGGCTACCAGGGTAACTCATTGTAAGTTTGGTTAATAAGTGATAACATTTACACACTAAATGAGGATTAAATTAACCTAAAAAGATAATTGTTGATGTTCTCGCCCATGCCTTGAGTGCTTGTACAGGCTAGGATGGGAGTAGTGAGAATGCATGGTTGCGACCGTGCATTCCGTTGTATGTCTTGTCAGTATGAGAGGATACTAGTGGCTGCATGAGATCACTATGGACCCGTGGAGTTTAGCTAACTGCCAGGGTAACTTGTACGTGATAAATGCGATGACGCTTTCCCGCTTGCAGAGTAGGTTTCCTACATGTCTTTGTGTGCCTCTGAGAATTAGATGTCAATTTTATGTGTGTTGGAACCTTTGAGTTAGTATACTTTTAAGATTCCTAAACTTTTTATACTATGTGTATTGATATCCTATTTGAGACTTGAGATTATCTCGTCAGCACAGTGGGAGTGGACCACTTAGGTTCCACGCAGTTGGGTGGTAGTGCATTTTCACTCTTATCATTTGAGATCCGTCTGAGACACCGTGGCTGGAGTATCTTGGTTGGTATTTATTCTTCATTATGTTCTTGGAGCATTATGATAGATAATATACCTTATGATGGATGTATTTACTGGTATGTTTCTTATATTGATGTTTACTTTACTCTGCATATGTTAGTTGATGATTTATTATGCTTTACTTTGCATATTAGTAGGATGTTTTAAGAGTGACATTCCGACTATGTTAATACCGATGATCTCTTCGGTGCTTTGGAATGTTACGCACGAAGGGATGGCTAGGATCCATGATGGTCTAATGATGCTATTTACAATTGGGAGGAACCGTGCACTTAGTTATTTATATTTGTGATATATGGTTATCTTCTGTGATGGATGTTTATATATTTTGTGATGATGTATTATGTATGATATGTGGTTTCATTTAGGTTATTGTATCATGGATTAATATTAGATAATGATGATGTACTTTATTTACTTGGATGTTTATTCTTTTAAGCTTTTCATACCCTGTGATATGTACAGTAGATGATTGAGCTAAACTAAAATATAATTACAAAGGACACTTGTATATTATTTAAGTATATTGGATGTATCATTGTTATTTCATAAGGATAGGATATTAGATGAATAGTTAATTTAGATGTGATACAACGTTAAGGGATCTTTAAAGAATACAGCCTGTTATGTATATATGTTATGTTTATTTTCATTTGAATTGTTGCTATTACTTCCGTAAATGTTATGAATGCTTTTATCTTTCATGTTTAAAAAAAAAAATTGTAAAAATTGTTTGGCAAACTTAGTAAAATTCTTTGGATCCTTTGGCAGGGCATTACACATATTTTATCTTGGAGGTCTATGGTGAATTTTCCATTAATTAAGTCTTAATAAATAGATTTAATTAATAAATTATTTATTTGAAAAAATTAATAAAATATCATGATTTTTGATATTTTGATTATAATTAATTAAATGTGAATTATTGGAGAAAAAGAATAGCTCCTAAATTGTGGAAGAATGGTCAATGTCAGTGCATTGGAGTGCAGGGATCTTCAGGAGGGGTAGCTTGCCTTTGGAACCCTCGAAAGATCCAGCCTATGTGGTGGATATCCTTTAGATCTTCTATTTCCTTGGTCTCTCTATGCTACGAATCAGGAGAGTCTGTTCTTCTCACCAACGTCTATGCCCTTGTTGAGCTCCAAGGTAAGATCCTTACATGGAATAATATTCATTTTGTTTATGGGTTTTTTCCTTATCTGCCATGGATTATTGCTGGAGATTTTAATGCTATTCTAGATCTCTCTGAAAAATGGGGGGGTATCGCAAGACTTGAGCCCTCCTCTGTGCTTCTTTGGGATAACATTTTGGCACTCAATCTTGTTGATATCAAGCCTAGTAATGGCCAGTTCACCTGGAATAATAGAAGAATAGGAGATAATTGCATTGCAGAAAGACTAGATCGCTTCATGGTGTCTTGTTTTTGGGTGGGTGGATTATGGTCATCCAGGTCTGAGATTTTAGATTGCAAAGGGTCGGATCACTGGCCCATTAAGTTAGTTATTTCCTCCAACTGGTTGCCTCAGAAGCCACCTTTTAAATTCCATATTATGTGGTTAAGGGACCCTAAACTATATGGCTATGTTGCTGAGTGGTGGAAGGATGGTAGACCTGCCTTTGGTACAGCAATGTATATCTTTGCTAAACTCCTACAATATGTTAAATTTCAGCTTAAAAGATGGAACAGGTATTGCTTTGGTAATATTTTCCAAGAGAAATATGTGGCCCAGGCTGAGTTGAATGATATTACCAGGTTGTTAAGGGAAGAGGGAGTGTCAGATTATTTGTTGCAGGAGGAAGCTAGGGCTCTGAAAACTTTGGAGGAGTGGGAACTGAGAGAGGAAATCTACTGGAAACAAAAAGATTGTATTATATGGCTTCAAGAAGGTGATAAGAATACTGCTTTCTTCTTCAATTCAGTTAAGGCCAAACAACATGGTAACTCCATATCAACCTTGGTGAATGCTAGGGGAGAGACGCTCTCTTCTTCTCAGGATATTTTCAGCGAACCTATATAGTATTTTGAGTCTTTATTTAGGGAGGTTTCACAAGGGGACTCGGTTGAAGAGGCCCAGGTCCTTTCTTTTATTCCTTCTTTAGTCTCTTTGGACATGAAAGAGCATCTTATGAGTGCCATCTCTTTGGAGGAATTAGAGGGGACTGTTTTCCAAATGAAGAAAGGAAAAGCTCCAGGTCCGGACGGCTTTCCGATTGAGTTCTTCCAAGAATTTGGGGATATTATCAAGATAGATTTACTGGTAGTTGTTCAAGAATCCCAGAGAAACAAGAAAATGCTCTGGGCTCTGAATTCTACTTTCCTTGCTCTCATCCCCAAGGAAGAAAGGGCTGATCAGATTAGTCAATTTCTCCCTATCTCTCTATGCAATGTTGTTTATAAATTTATATTTAAGCTAATAGCTAATAGGTTAAAAAAGTGGCTTCCCAAGTTAATTTCTAAAGAATAGAGTGGCTTTGTGATGGGGTGTCAGATCCTAGATGGGGTGGTTGTGGCAACTGAGACTATTCACTCTATGGCCAATTCTAAAGACAAGGCTATGTTCATTAAGTTGGACATGGCTAAGGCATATGACAGAGTTCGTTGCTCCTTTCTTCAGAGGATTCTAGGTGCCTTTGGTTTTGAGGAGGAATGGATTCGGTGGGTTTTGAGTTGTGTGAATTCGACTTCTTTCTCAGTCTTGATTAATGGGGAACACTCTAATTTCTTTGGTGCTTCTTGGGGTTTACGACAAGGCGATCCCCTATCTCCTTATTTGTTTCTTCTTTTGGCAGAAGGTCTGGGCCGGTTGATAAATAATAATGTGGAAGGGGGCTTTATTTAAGGATGGCAATGGGGTGGAGGTCTCCTTGTGCAATCTCACCTACAGTTTTTGGATGATACAACCTTGATGGGTATGGCTACCGTTCGGGAGGCTTCAAATATACGTAGAGTGTTGAATGTTTATCTTGCTACTTCAAGTCAGATGATTAATGAGGACAAATCTTCCATTTATTTCTTTAATACTCCACCTTCTATTCAGAGGAGAATCACTCATATTCTCATATTCCAAATTGGAAGTCTTCCGATGTTCTACCTCGGCATTCCTATCTCTGGTGGTAGGCATTCTAAGGAATCATGGCAGGTTATTCTTGATAAGTTTCAGGCCAAAGTTACTCGTTGGACTCACTGCTGGCTTTCCTTTGTGGGACGGGTCCAACTAATTCAATCTGTGGTTCAAGCTCTTCCTCTCTATAGGAGTATGGTTCAGGTGGCGTTGTTGAGCTTTGTTAGGGAATTGGATTCCTTAGCAAGACAATTTTTATGGGTTGGTAATCTATCTTCAACCAAATGGAGTCTTGTCAAATGGGAGGTTGTCTGTAGTCCAAAACGGTTTGGTGGTCTTGGCTTACGACAATCAGTGCTGACTGGTACTACTCTGGCTGCTAAATTGTATTGGGGTTGGTGTGTGGAAAAGGAACAGGTTTGGGCTAGGATTTTGTCTTTGAAGTACCTTCCAGGGATCCCCCATAATGATATTCCTCGGTATGGCTTGTGTGGGAAAGGCTCTATGATTTGGAGTACTCTCAAGAAAGGAGCAGCACTCATTAAGGGTGGCTTACACTGGATCTACAAGAGTGGCTCAGAGGCTCAGTTCTAGCATGATGCTTGGGATGGGTATCCTCCCTTGGTTGTTTAGTATCCTCATTTGCACAGGCTAGCTCAGAGTTTCTATGATGCTGGATGGTCTAGAGTGTGCGACTTTAAATCCTTTTCCCCTCAGGGTCAACTGGTGGAGGCAAGGTGGAAGAATCTGGAGGAGTGGCCTATTCTTGGTTCTAAAGCGGAGCGGGCTGAGCTCCAATTCATTCTTTCGGGGTGGGACTGTAATGCCCTTTGTGGTGTGGATGTGTTGGCCTGGTCCCCTAATCCCAAGGGCATTTATACTATTTCCTCTGCTTATCAGGAGTTTCTCTCCCAACAACTGGTTGGAGGGGAGGTTCATTGGTGGAAGAAAGTTTGGAATCAGTTTTCTTGGCCAAAATGTAACTACTTTATTTGGACCTTGGCTTGGAACAGCTGTCTGACATGGGGACAATATTCAGAAGAGGGGTTTTTCTAGCCTGTTGAGATGTATTCTATGTAGTAGTGGGGAAGAAGACTCTATGCATTTATTCTTCCAGTGCTCTTTCACTCTACAGTTATGGCATTTCTGGTGAGAGGTTTGGAAATGCTCGTGCATTCACGCCTCCTCTCTGACAAAGTTTTGGTTGAGACTGGGGAGGCCCCCATCCCTGGCTTCCTTTTTGTAGGATGTTTGGTGTACTGGTCCTACCTTTTTGCTTTGGCAAGTCTAGTTGGAATGAAATCGAAGAATATTTCGGGGTGAAGCTTTGGGGATTCAACAAGTTTGGAGTAGAATCCTGGGAATGATTCAGGACATAGTCTTAGCTAAAAGAGAGGTGGTGATGCCTCTCGAGAGGGACAAGGCTGTAATGGTTGACAGGTTTGGAATTCAAGGAATTTCTCCAGACTTGGCCTCTGTTAGGAGAGGCAGAAGGGGGAAACATAAAGTCCAAAGGATAGGGAAGTGGATGTCCCCTCCGGATGGCATTTTGAAAGTTAATACTGATGGTTCATCTAGGGGAAACCCAGGGCCTACTGGTATAGGTGGGATTGGCAGGGACTCTTCTGGAAGGGTGGTTTTTATATTCTCAGTCAATAAAGGGATGCAAACTATTAATAGAATGGAAGGTTTGGCTATTCTTTATGCGTTGCAGAGGGCATATGCTTTGGGGTGGTGCAAGGTGATTTGTGAATCTGACTCTCAGGTTCTTGTGAATCTTCTACTTGAGAGGAAGTGTTCGGATGTAAGTTGGGAGCTATCTTTGATAGTGCAAAAGATTTTACAGGTTAGTTCTATGATGGATTTAGTGTCTTATACCCATATTCCAAGGTAGTGGAATAGGGCAGCTGATAGTTTGGCAAAGTGGGCATCTGGAAATGTAGATGGTTGGCGGATTGATGAGTGGGAGCACCTGCCAGGTGAGTTACATCAAGACTTGGACAGAACATTGTCAGAGGATGTAAGTGGAATAAGGGAGAGTTGATTTTGCCTCTACGATTTTTCTGTAGTTTCTAGTGTTTCCTAGGGTTTAGGCCCTGTTCTATTTTGTATTGATTTGATCTCATTTTCAATAAAGTTTTTACCTCTCTTCTTCAAAAAAAAAATTAAATAATTTTGTTTAATTATTTCAAAATTCTTTTCGAAACTAGTCAACTCAAGTCAACCATGGTTAAATTTGGTCAACTTTTGGTCAAACTTGATCTTTGCGTATGTGAATATGAGCAAATGTGAGTATGAATTCCAACAACAATTCGATGCAAATTCTCATTCAACCTTTCAAAATGAAGAGATGAGGGGCTCTTAAATAGATTTTCTTCAAATTCATCAACAGTTGAGATTGATTTCAATCAACGGTTAGGATTAAAGGTGAAGTTCAGTCATAAAACAAGATTTTCAAATTAAAGGGAGTTAACAGATTTAATTTGAGTAAAATAAGGAGTTAACTGATTCAATTTGAGTTGAAAAAGGAGTTAACTGATTTAACTCATTTTTGATCAATAGTGAACTGGAAATTTTCCTTTTTGAACTGAAGAGAGATTTTGTTGAGATATTTAATTTAATAAAATGAGATATGCTCTCATAATTACTTTTTCTATTTAATTATATAATCTTTAATTAATTAGAGACACTTTTCTTATTTAATTAAATAACTTCATTTAATTAATTAGAAATGGCTTCTCATTTAATTAAATAACTTTGTTTAATTAATTAGAAGTAAGTACTCCATTTAATTAAATAATTTCATTTAATTACTTCAAAATTCTTTTCGA
The DNA here is from genome assembly GCA_028749045.1 of Cupressus sempervirens. Lineage (NCBI taxonomy): Eukaryota > Viridiplantae > Streptophyta > Pinopsida > Cupressales > Cupressaceae > Cupressus > Cupressus sempervirens. The sequence continues at coordinate 281,702,412 of CM053791.1, forward strand.
AACTAGTCAACTAAAGTCAATCGTGGTTAAATCTAGCCAACTTTTGGTCAAACTTGATCTTTGCGTATGTGAATATGAGCAAATGTGAGTATGAATTCCAGCAACAATTCGATGCAAATTCTCATTCAACCTTTCAAAATGAAGAGATGAGGGTCTCTTCATTTTGAAAGGCTGAATGAGAATTTGCATCAAATTGTTGCTAGAATTCATACTCACATTTGCTCATATTCACATACGCAAAGATAAAGTTTGACAAAAAGTTGACTAGATTTAACTACGGTTGATTTGAGTTGACTAGTTTTGAAAAGAATTTTGAAATAATTAAATGAAATTATTTAATTAAATGGAGTACTTACTTCTAATTAATTAAACAAAGTTATTTAATTAAATGAGAAGCAATTCCTAATTACTTAAATGAAGTTATTTAATTAAATAAGAAAAGTGTCCCTAATTAATTAAAGATTATTTAATTAAATGGAAAAAGTAATTATGAGAGCATATCTCATTTTATTAAATTAAATATCTCAACAAAATCTCTCTTCAATTCAAAAAGAGAAATGTTCAGTTCACTATTGATAAAAAATGAGTTAAATAAATTAACTCCTTTTTCCACTCAAATTGAATCAGTTAACTCCTTCTTTTACTCAAATTAAATCTGTTAACTCTCTTTAATTTGGAAATCTCCCTTTATGACTGAACTTCACCTTTAATCTTGACCGTTGATTGAAATCGATTTCAACCATTCATGAATTTCAGGAAAGTCTATTTAAGAGACCCTCATCTCTTCATTTTGAAAGGTTGAATGAGAATTTCCATAGAATTGTTACTGGAATTCATACTCACATTTGCTCATATTCACATACACAAAGATCAAGTTTGATCAAAAGTTGACTAGATTTAACCACGGTTGACTTGAGTTGACTAGGTTCAAAAAATAATTTTGAAATAATTAAACAAAATTATTTAATTAAATAGAGTACTTACTTCTAATTAATTAAATGAAGTTATTTAATTAAATAAAAAAAGTGTCTCTAATTAATTAAAGATTATTTAATTAAATGGAAAAAGTAATTATGAGAGCATATCTCATTTTATTAAATTAAATATCTCAACAAAATCTCTCTTCAGTTCAAAAAGGGAAATTTTCAGTTCATTATTGATAAAAAATGAGTTAAATCAGTTAACTCCTTTTTCTACTCAAATTGAATCAGTTAACTCCTTATTTTACTCAAATTAGATCTGTTAACTCCCTTTAATTTGAAAATCTCCTTTATGACTGAACTTCACCTTTAATCCTGACCGTTGATTGAAATCGATCTCAATCGTTGATGAATTCTAGAAAAGTCTATTTAAAAGAACCTCATCTCTTCATTTTGAAAGGTTGAATGAGAAATTGCATCAAATTTTTGCTGGAATTCATACTAACATTTGCTCATATTCACATACGCAAAGATCAAGTTTGACCAAAAGTTGACACAATGTAACCACGGTTGACTTGAGTTGACTACTTTCAAAAAGAATTTTGAAATAATAAAACAAAATTATTTAATTAAATGGAGTACTTACTTCTAATTAATTAAACAAAGTTATTTAATTAAATGAAGTTATTTAATGAAATAAGAAAAGTGTCTCTAATTAATTAAAGATTATTTAATTAAATGAGAAAAGTAATTATGAGAGCATAACTCATTTTATTAAACTAAATATCTCAACAAAATCTCTCTTCAGTTCAAAAAGGGAAATATCCAATTCACTATTGATCAAAAATGAGTTAAATCGGTTAAGTCCTTTTTCTACTCAAACTGAATCAATTAACTCCTTATTTTACTCAAATTAAATCTGTTAACTCCCTTTAATTTGGAAATCTCCCTTGATGACTGAACTTCACCTTTAATCCTGGCCGTTGATTGAAATTGATCTCAACCGTTGATGAATTCCAGGAAAGTCTATATAAGAGACCCTCATCTCTTCATTTTGAAAGGTTGAATGAGAATTTGCATCGAATTGTTGCTGGAATTCATACTCACATTTGCTCATATTCACATACGCAAAGATCAAGTTTGACCAAAAGTTGACTAAATTTAACCACGGTTGACTTGAGTTGACTAGTTTTGAAAAGAATTTTGAAATAATTAAACGAAATTATTTAATTAAATAGAGTACTTACTTCCAATTAATTAAACAAAGTTATTTAATTAAATGAGAAGCCATTCCTAATTAATTAAATGAAGTTATTTAATTAAATAAGAAAAGTATATCTAGTTAATTAAAGATTATTTAATTAAATGTAAAAAGTAATTATGAGAGCATATCTCATTTTATTAAATTAAATATCTCAACAAAATCTCTCTTCAGTTCAAAAAGGGAAATTTTCAGTTCACTATTGATCAAAAATGAGTTAAATCAGTTAACTCCTTTTTCTACTCAAATTGAATCAGTTAACTCTTTATTTTACTCAAATTAAATCTGTTAACTCCCTTTAATTTGGAAATCTCCCTTTATGACTGAACTTCACCTTTAATCCTGACCGTTGATTGAAATCAATCTCAACCATTGATGAATTGCAGGAAAGTCTATTTAAGAGACCCGCATCTCTTCATTTTGAAAGGTTGAATGAGAATTTGCATCGAATTGTTGCTGGAATTCATACTCACATTTGCTCATATTCACATACGCAAAGATCAAGTTTGACGAAAAGTTGATCAGATTTAACTACGGTTGACTTGAGTTGACTAGTTTCGAAAAGAATTTTGAAATAATTAAACAAAATTATTTAATTAAATGGAGTACTTACTTCTAATTAATTAAACAAATTTATTTAATTAAAGGAGAAGCCATTCCTAATTAATTATATGAAGTTATTTAATTAAATAACAAAAGTGTCTCTAATTAATTAAAGATTATTTAATTAAATAGAAAAAGTAATTATGAGAGCATATCTCATTTTATTAAATTAAATATCTCAACAAAATCTCTCTTTAGTTCAAAAAGGGAAATTTCTAGTTCACTATTGATAAAAAATGAGTTAAATCAGTTAACTCCTTTTTCTACTCAAATTGAATCAGTTAACTCCTTATTTTACTCAAATTAAATCTGTTAACTCCCTTTCATTTGGAAATTTCTCTTTATGACTGAACTTCACCTTTAATCATGGCCGTTGATTGAAATCGATCTCAACCGTTGGTGAATTCTAAGAAAGTCTATTTAAGAGATCCTCATCTCTTCATTTTGAAAGGTTGAATGAGAATTTGCATCGAATTGTTACTAGAATTCATACTCACATTTGCTCATATTCACATACAAAAAGATTAAGTTTGACCAAAAGTTGACCAGATTCAACCACGGTTGACTTGAGTTGACTAGTTTCGAAAAGAATTTTACAATAATTAAACGAAATTATTTAATTAAATAGATTACTTACTTCTAATTAATTAAACAAAGTTATTTAATTAAATGAGAAGCCATTCCTAATTAATTAAATGAAGTTATTTAATTAAATAAAAAAAGTGTCTCTAATTAATTAAATATTATTTAATTAAATAGAAAAAGTAATTATGAGAGCATATCTCATTTTATTAAATTAAATATCTCAACAAAATCTCTCTTCAGTTCAAAAAGGGAAATTTGATGTTCACTGTTGATCAAAAATTAGTTAAATCAGTTAACTCCTTTTTCTACTCAAATTGAATCAGTTAACTCCTTATTTTACTCAAATTAAATCTGTTAACTCCCTTTAATTTGGAAATCTCCATTTATGACTGAACTTCACCTTTAATCCTGACCGTTGATTGAAATTGATCTCAACCATTGATGAATTCTAGGAAAGTCTATTTAAGAGACCCTCATCTCTTAATTTTGAAAGTTTGAATGAGAATTTGCATCAAATTGTTGCTGGAATTCATACTCACATTTGCTCATATTAACATACACAAAGATCAAATTTGACCAAAAGTTGACCAGATTTAACCACGATTGACTTGAGTTGACTAGTTTCGAAAAGAATCTTGAAATAATTAAACGAAATTATTTAACTAAATGGAGTACTTACTTCTAATTAATTAAACAAAGTTATTTAATTAAATGAGAAGCCGTTCCTAATTAATTAAATGAAGTTATTTAATTAAATAAGAAAAGTGTGTCTAGTTAATTAAAGATTATTTAATTAAATGGAAAAAGTAATTATGAGAGCATATCTCATTTTATTGAATTAAATATCTCAACAAAATCTCTCTTCAGTTTAAAAAGAGAAATTTCCAGTTCAATATTGATCAAAAATGAGTTAAATCAGTTAACTCCGTTTTCTACTCAAATTGAATTAGTTAACTCCTTATTTTAGTCAAATTAAATCTGTTAACTCCCTTTAATTTGGAAATCTCCCTTTATGACTGAACTTCACTTTAAATCCTGACTGTTGATTGAAATCGATCTCAACCATTGATGAATTCAAGGAAAGTCTATTTAAGAGACCCTCATCTCTTCATTTTGAAAGGTTGAATGAGAATTTGCATCGAATTGTTGCTAGAATTCATACAAACATTTGCTCATATTCACATACGCAAAGATCAAGTTTGACCAAAATTTGACCAGATTTAACCACGGTTGACTTGAGTTGACTAGTTTCGAAAAGAATTTTGAAATAATTAAACAAAATTATTTAATTAAATGGAGTACTTACTTCTGTTAATTAAACAAAGTTATTTAATTAAATGAGAAGCCATTCCCAATTAATTAAATAATGTTATTTAATTATGTGAGGCCTCGCCCTGACCCATCGTAGCATAGTGATGCATTACTATTATTATTTTTTATATTCATGACTCGAGATGTCGAGGCATTATCTGATGCTTAGAACATACTTTATTATTTCATGTTGTGTGATGTTACTTGAGATATATTTGATGATTGTCATTTAATGTTCATGAAAATGTATGTTGATGAAATCAGTAAATGTAGGATTGAGATTTTGATTTAAGATATTTTAAATGGTTAAGAATTAAGTAGGATAAAGGAACCCTTATTGATGTATGTTTTAATTTATGAGAATTTCTGAATATGTATACATTTATGTACATGCGATTTTACAGGACTACTGATGTGTGCAATGAGTGTGCAAATATTTTAGCTGAGAAACCCTACGGAGGGACAAAACTGATCTTTATGTGCTAAATTTGAAAACCTTGTCGTTCGTAATTCACATATTTGTATTGCGAGATGTATGTATGCATCTTCCTTGTTCTGTGAATGTTAATGTTCATAATTATATTCTTTCAGTGTCGCTTGACACTCGTAAAATGTTTATGTGCTTCGTTGTGTTGTTTAGGGTTAATTGTTTAACCTTTGAACTCAAGTTGGTTCAAGTTAGTGTCAATTTTCTATTAGGTTCTTAATTAAGGTTAGTCATCTCTAATCTGGACAGTGCTTAATTTGCAAGTTAGAGTAGTGAGTTGGACCTATTTTATTTCTAGATTTTATTTGACTCTAAACCTCTTTCTTAATGCTTTAAAACATGTTATTATTCTAACTAAAGGGTATGGGTATGGATTAGGGGTCTTTTCCAACCCCTAAGCCCCTTTTTTTGACTTTTGATGTCACTCAAAAAGTCCCTTTTTGCCTTTGTGCGAAAATTGACCATGGTTATCTTGAGTTACCTCACCTCATCTCCACTTAGGGTTTAACCATGGTGTAGGTTGAGTAGGAGTTTCTAGATTTGTTAGTAGGTGGAGATAGTTATTGCTCCTTTTGGGTGGTTGAGTTGGAGGCTTATTCAGAGGCCTTCCTTGGACTAGTTGGTTGTTACCCAATCTCTACATTTAGAGAGGAATGCTTGAAGGTTGAAGGAAGGAAAGGGGATACTCTACTCAAATTTTTTCATTGCCATTACCTCTTTGTGAAGGTAGTAAATTCTCATCTCCCTTATTCAGATTTTATGTTTTGTTTCATGTTCATGCTACCTTGTTGTTGTTTCACTGTTTGTATGGTTGTGGGTATGTTGGAAAAATTTGAAAAAACTATGTTATTTTGGTTGTTTTCCTTTCATGTTTATGTTTGCAATTTTTGAGTTTTCCTTGCATGGGTGTTTTGGTATTACTCACCCTTGAAGAGGGCAGAAGTGACCAATTTAGATAGAGGTCTATTTAGTTGGACTCCAACTAGTGTAGAGTCTCTTCTCAAGATAAGAAGAGGGATAAAGGGTAGGGTGTTATGGGCCCCTACCCGTCAGCACAAACTTGGTATGAATATGGCATGTTTAAATGGAAGAACAGAAGTTCTTGGTTATTAGCCCCGATTGGGCATCTGAATTGGTGTTGTGCTTGACTTCTCCTGTTGGAAGAATCCACCTTTCCCTAGTTTTGATTCATTGTGAATCTTATTGTGTAAACCATGTATGATTATGCATGTTTGATTTTATTTTGGTTCTGCTTGGTCATCACCCGATCAGATATTGGTTTCCTCCATGGTTCTTGAAATGAGATTCAGAAAACATTACAAATTTCTTGATTTTGGTCATGAGGAAAAATTTGATTTAATTGTTGAAATTTAGGATTGAGATCCTATTGTAAATAGTATTTTTAAACCATATTGTAAATGGCAATGAAGCTGGGTTTTCTTCCTGATTCTTTCCTGGCTGAGCCTTTGAATTAGGTTTGCCAATAAAATTGGTGTTGAGCATATTTGGCTATCATGTGTTTTAATTGCGTATTAAATTTAATATGGTTGCACATAAAAAAAATAAGAATAACGGATAATGTCATGAATTGTGATATTTCAAGTTTTAAATTGTTAAGGAAGAGCAATCTGACAGAATGAAATTTCCAAGTTGATGTATAAGTATTAGGTGAATTAGGATTCCTACCTTGAGAACTCAAATTATCTCTTCTTTGTTAAATTTCCTTATGAACGAATCAATTGGACTAAGAGATTTTGTATCTCCTTAAATATTCAAAAGCATAAATCAGTTAGTTGTCTTTAACCCTGCCATGGATTGCTTATCGGCTGCATTAAGTTTTACATTGATTGTTATATGAATTATCATCCTAAACTATACTTAGTCCAATGAGTAACTCACACTATCATTGTAATATCTTATCACAAGTAACATAGACTATTGGAGTAGGAAACCAAATAGGAAGGAATTGATGATGTTAAAATTGACAAAATTTCCAAGCTTTCATATATGTTGAAAACGAAAACTATGATCATGCATGCAGATTTACCTTTTATGATTGTTAGATCCTAATGATAAAGTATTGCATTATTGAATGAAACGAATAATTCAAACTCTTGATAGGATATGGTTGTATCAAGTCATTATAGAGTTGCCAAAAAAAAAAAAGGTGAGATTAATGATGAATTTAGTCCTCGAATTAATCTATTTTAGATGTGATGGAAATTGTATTGAATCCTACCTTGATCATCTAATAGATTTAAGAGATGCTCTATTAGTTTTCCAAGCCATAGGAATTTTAAGAATTAACTTGAGATAATGTTTGCAATATGTAGCTCTTCAAAATTTGATCCAACTTAAAAAGGATTAAATCTACTTTTCATACCATCCCTAAGAAAAATTTCCAAAAAACCCACCTACAGGATGCTTGAATTTGTATGAGAGATCTTTTAATTTTGTATGGAAGCAATAGAGAATATTCTTTTAAATATTCTTTCAATTTAAATTTTGTGATAAAACAAAAAAATCAAATTTAGGCATTTTATACATGATAAAGTCTTAAAAAGGATTTAAAAATATATATATATACATATGCAACATCTCATCATTCCTTACCTATTTAAATTTTTGTCATTATTATGGTTCCTTCTTGGTGGGCGTCAACTTGGAAGAGTCTTCAAGAAGTTTTTTTTAAAACAAATAAAATATTTGTACATGGGGGAGGGTGATGTCACCCTATCCCCATGTCACATCCCCTTATTCCTCTCATGTGAGTGCTCAAGCTAGAAGGAGGGGCATTAAGATAGCCTTGGGTTGTTTCAACCAAAATTAATAAATTGCCACCATTTTTGGGTGCCCACGTACTATGACTGACGCAGGGCCAGTATGGGGCAGCGCGCCCTCTCAGTGCTTGGGAAAGAGCAGGCCCTAAGTAGAAGGGGGGGTGACATGGCAGTAGGGGGTGTAGGGATGTAGGGGGCTGTAGGGAGGTTAGGATAGGGTTAGATTAAATTATGTTGTTAGTTTTAATGTTTAGTTAGTATTTATTTTAAGTTAGTTTAGTGTTATTGTATATTGTTTTGAATAGTTAAGTTAGTTTAGTGTTATTGTATATTGTTTTGAATAGTTAAGTTTTAAGGTAATTATATTTTATGTAATGCTAGTTTTAAAATTAATAAGTTGCCTTTGTTGTTAGAACTAAGTTAGTTTAACAAAAAAAAAAAAAATTTGAGTTTTGCATTAAGTAAATTTTAGTATAGATATATGATCAGGAAGACATCATTTTTTCGGGTAATTAGACCTTGATTAGCTATTCCAATTAATTTTAACCTAAAATTTATTTAGATTGTCATTTAAATAACTTTGGTATGTTATTGTGAATTTAATGTAATAACGTAACTTAAGATTGATATAAATCTTATAGCAAAAGTTTTAATATCTTAGCGATGTGATCGTCCTCATGTTCTAATCTAAAGACATAATGTAGCGAACCTTTACTTAAACTGTTATCACAATTATTTCAAACTTAGGGCATGTTTAATTATTAATTTCAAAAAAAAAAAAAAAAAAATTTGTATGTGTTTTTTGCATTGAGTTTTGGGCATGACAAATTAAATAAGAAAACTATCTCTAATTAATTAAAGATTATTTAATTGAATAAAAAAAGTAATTATGAGAGCATATCTCATTTTATTAAATTAAATATCTCAACAAAATCTCTCTTTAGTTCAAAAAGGGAAATTTTCAATTCACTATTAAACAAAAATGAGTTAAATCAGTTAACTCCTTTTTCTACTCAAATTGAATCAGTTAACTCCTTATTTTACTCAAATTAAATCTATTAACTCCCTTTAATTTGGAAATCTCCCTTTATGACTGAACTTCACCTTTAATCCTGACCATTGATTGAAATTGATCTCAACCGTTGATGAATTCCAAGAAAGTCTATTTAAGACACCCTCATCTCTTAATTTTGAAAGGTTGAATGAGAATTTGCATCGAATTGTTGTTGGAATTCATACTCACATTTTCTCATATTCACATACGCAAATATCAAGTTTGACCAAAAGTTGACCAAATTTAACCACGGTTAACTTGAGTTAACTAGTTTCGAAGAGAATTTTGAAATAACTAAACGAAATTATTTAATTAAATCGAGTACTTACTTTTAATTAATTAAACAAAGTTATTTAATTAAATGAGAAGCCATTCCTAATTAATTAAATGAAGTTATTTAATTAAATAAGAAAAGTTCTTCTAATTAATTAAAAATTATTTAATTAAATAGAAAAAGTAATTATGAGAGCATATCTCATTTTATTAAATTAAATATCTCAGCATAATCTCTCTTTAGTTCAAAAAAGGAAATTTTCAGTTCACTATTGATAAAAAATGAGTTAAATCAGTTAACTCCTTTTTCTACTCAAATTGAATTAGTTAACTCCTTATTTTACTCAAATTAAATCTGTTAACTCTCTTTAATTTGGAAATCTCCCTTTCTAACTGAACTTCACCTTTAATCCTGACCGTTGATTGAAATAGATCTCAACTGTTGATGAATTCCAAAAAAGTCTATTTAAGAGACCCTCATCTCTTCATTTTAAAAGGTTGAATGAGAATTTGCATTGAATTGTTCCTGGAATTCATACTCACATTTGCTCATATTCATATATGCAAAGATCAAGTTTGACCAAAAGTTGACCAAATTTAACAACGGTTGACTTGAGTTGACTAGTTTCGAAAAGAATTTTTAAATAATTAAATGAAATTATTTAAGTAAATGGAGTACTTACTTCTAATTAATTAAACAAAGTTATTTAATTAAATAAGAAAAGTGTCTCTAATTAATTAAAGATTATTTAATTAAATAGAAAAAGTAATTATGAGAGCATATCTCATTTTATTAAATTAAATATCTCAACAAAATCTCTCTTCAGTTCAAAAAGGGAAATTTTCAGTTCACTATTGATCAAAAATGAGTTAAATCAGTTAACTCCTTTTTGTACTCAAATTGAATTAGTTAACTCCTTATTTTACTCAAATTAAATCTGTTAACTCCCTTTAATTTGGAAATCAAACTTTATGACTGAACTTCACCTTTAATCATGATCGTTGATTCAAATCGATCTCAACCGTTGATAAATTCAAGGAAAGTCTATTTAAGAGACCCTCTTCTCTTCATTTTGAAAGGTTGAATGAGAATTTGCATCGAATTGTTGCTAGAATTCATACTCACATTTGCTCATATTCACATACGCAAAGATAAAGTTTGACCAAAAGTTGACGAAATTTAACCACGGTTGACTAGTTTTGAATTTTTTTTGAAATAATTAAACGGAATTATTTAATTAAATGGAGTATTTACCTCTAATTAATTAAACAAAGTTATTTAATTAAATGAGAAGCCATTCCTAATTAATTAAATGAAGTTATTTAATTAAATAAGAAAAGTGTCTCTAATTAATTAAAGATTAATTAATTAAATAGAAAAAGTAATTATGAGGGCAAATCTCATTTTATTAAATTAAATATCTCAACAAAATCTCTCTTCGGTTCAAAAAGGCAAATTTCCAGTCACTATTGATCAAAAATGAGTTAAATGAGTTAACTCCTTTTTCTACCAAAATTGAATCAGTTAACTTCTTATTTTACTCAAATAAAATCTGTTAACTCCCTTTAATTTGGAAATCTCCCTTTATGACTGAATTTCACCTTTAATCCTGATCGTTGATTGAAATCGATCTCAACCGTTGATGAATTCTAGGAAAGTCTATTTAAGAGACCCTCATCTCTTCATTTTGAAAGGTTGAATGAGAATTCGCATCGAATTGTTGCTAGAATTCATACTCACATTTGCTCATATTGACATACGCAAAGATCAAGTTTGACCAAAAGTTGACAAAATTTAACCACGGTAGACTTGAGTTGACTAGTTTCAAATTTTTTTTTAAAATAATTAAATGAAATTATTTAATTAAATGGAGTACTTACTTCTAATTAAATAAACAAAGTTATTTAATTAAATTAGAAGCCATTCCTAATTAATTAAATGAAGTTATTTAATTAAATAAGAAAAGTGTCTCTAATTAATTAAAGATTATTTAATTAAATAGAAAAAGTAATTATGAGAGCATATGTCATTTTATTAAATTAAATATTTCAACAAAATCTCTCTTCAGTTCAGAAAGGGAAATTTCCAGTTCACTATTGATAAAAAATGAGTTAAATCAGTTAACTCCTTTTTCTACTGAAATTGAATCAGTTAACTCCTTATTTTACTCAAATTAAATTTGTTAACTCCCTTTAATTTGGAAATCTCCCTTTATGACAGAACTTCACGTTTAATCCTGAGCATTGATTGAAATCGATCTCAACCATTGATGAATTTCGAAAAAAGTCTATTTAAGAGACCCTCATCTCTTCATTTTGAAAGGTTGAATGAGAATTTGCATCGAACTGTTGCTGGAATTCATACTCACATTTGCTCATATTCACCTATGCAAAGATCAAGTTTGACAAAAACTTGACCAGATTTAACCACGGTTGACTTGAGTTGACTATTTTTGAAAAGAATTTTGAAATAATTAAGAAAAATTATTTAATAAAATGGAGTACTTACTTCTAATTAATTAAACAAAGTTATTTAATTAAATGAGAAGCTATTCCTAATTAATTAAATGAAGTTATTTAATTAAATAAGAAAAGTGTCTCTAATTAATTAAAGATTATTTAATTAAATAGAAAAAGTAATTATGAGAGCATATCTCATTTTATTAAATTAAATATCTCAACAAAATCTCTCTTCAGTTCAAAAAGTAAAATTTTCAGTTCACTATAAATCAAAAATGAGTTAAGTCAGTTGACTCCTTTTTCTACTCAAATTGAATCAGTTAACTCCTTATTTTACTCAAATTAAATCTGTTAACTCCCTTTAATTTGGAAATCACCCTTTATAACTGAACTTCACTTTTAATCCTGACCATTGATTGAAATTGATCTCAACCATTGATGGATTCCGGAAAAGTCTATTTAAGAGACCCTCATCTCTTAATTTTGAAAGGTTGAATGAGAATTTGCATCGAATTGTTGGTGGAATTCATACTCACATTTGCTCATATTCACATACGCAAAGATCAAGTTTGACCAAAAGTTGACTAGATTTAACCACAGTTGACTTGAGATGACTAGTTTCGAAAAGAATTTTGAAATTATTTAATTAAATCGAGTACTTACTTCTAATTAATTAAACAAAGTTATTTAATTAAATGAGAAGCCATTCCTAATTAATTAAATGAAGTTATTTTGTTAAATAAGAAAAGTGTCTCTAATTAATTAAAGATTATTTAATTAAATAGAAAAAGTAATTATGAGAGCATATCTCATTTTATTAAATTAAATATCTCAACAAAATCTCTCTTTAGTTGAAAAAGGGAAATTTTCAGTTCACTATTGATAAAAAATGTGTTAAATTAGTTAACTCCTTTTTCTACTCAAATTGAATTAGTTAACTCCTTATTTTAATCAAATTAAATCTGTTAACTCACTTTAATTTGGAAATCTCCCTTTATGACTGAACTTCACCTTTAATTCTGACCGTTGACTGAAATCGATTTCAACCATTGATGAATTTTAGAAAATTCTATTTAAGAGACCCTCATCTCTTCATTTTGAAATGTTGAATGAGAATTTGCATCGAATTGTTGCTAGAATTCATACTCACATTTGCTCATATTCACATATGCAAAGATCAAGTTTGACCAAAAGTTGACCAGATTTAACCACGGTTGACTTTAGTTGACTAGTTTCGAAAAGAATTTTGAAATAATTAAGCAAAATTATTTAATTAAATGGAGTACTTACTTCTAATTAATTAAACAAAGTTATTTAATTAAATAAGAAAAGTGTCTCTAATTAATTAAAGATTATTTAATTAAATAGAAAAAGTAATTATGAGAGTATATCTCATTTTATTAAATCAAATATCTCAACAAAAACTCTCTTCAGTTCAAAAAGGGAAATTTTTCAGTTCACTATTGATCAAAAGGGAGTTAGATTAGTTAACTCCTTTTTCTACTGAAATTGAATCAGTTAACTCTTTATTTTACTCAAATAAAATCTGTTAACTCTCTTTAATTTGGAAATCTTCCTTTATGACTAAACTTCACATTTAATCCTGACTGTTGATTAAAATCGATCTCAACCGTTGATGAATTCCAGCAAAGTCTATTTAAGAGACCCTCATCTCTTCATTTTGAAAGGTTGAATGCAAATTTGCATCGAATTGTTGCTAGAATTCATACTCACATTTGCTCATATTCACGTACGCAAAGATCAAGTTTGACCAAAAGTTGACCAGATTTAACCATGGTTGACTTGAGTTGACTAGTTTCGAAAAGAATTTTGAAATAATTAAACGAAATTATTTAATTAAATGCAATACTTATTTTTAATTAATTAAACAAAGTTATTTAATTAAATGAGAAGCCATTCCTAATTAATTAAATGAAGTTATTTAATTAAATAAGAAAAGTGTCTTTAAGTAATTAAAGATTATTTAATTAAATAGAAAAAGTAATTATGAGAGCATTTCTCATTTTATTAAATTAAATATCTCAACAAAATCTCTCTTCAGTTCAAAAAGGGAAATTTTGAATTAACTATTGATCAAAAATGAGTTAAATTAGTTGACTCCTTTTTCTACTCAAATTGAATCAGTTAACTCCTTATTTTACTCAAATTAAATCTATTAACTCCCTTTAATTTGGAAATCTCCCTTTATGAGTGAACTTCACTTTTAATCCTGACCGTTGATTGAAATCGATCTTAACCGTTGATGAATTGCAGGAAAGTCTATTTAAGAGACCCTCATCTCTTCATTTTGAAAAGTTGAATGAGAATTTGCATCAAATTGTTGCTGGAATTCATACTCACATTTGCTCATATGCACATACACAAAGATCAAGCTTGACCAAAAGTTGATTAGATTTAACCACGGTTGACTTGACTTGACTAGTTTCAAAAAGAATTTTGAAATAATTAAATCAAATTATTTAATTAAATACTGAGGCTTCGCCCCGACCCATCGTAAAATAGTGATATATTACTATTATTTTGATATTCACAACTCGAGATGTTGAGACATTATTTGATGCTTAGAACATACTTTATTATTTCATGTTGTGTGATGCTACTTTCAGATATATTTGATGATTGTCATTTAATATTTCATGTATATTGATGAAATTAGTAAATGTAGGATTGAGACTTTGATTTAAGAGATTTAAATGGTTAAGAATTTAGTAGGATGAAGAAACCCTTATTGATGTATGTTTTAATTTATGTGAATTGCTGATACGTATACATTTATGTGTAGTGCCTGCCCCTAGTTTACATTTTTCGAGCTACATTTATGATATGATTGCCAAACTCTTTTAGGCCAATTTATGTTTGATGAGTAGTATTATTATTTTAGAGATTATCAGAGGATGTTTACACTCAGTTTATTATATGATGAGATTACTTGGTACTCTATATTTCGTGCATGTATGATGATTATTCAATGGTTTTAGTTATCGATGATGATTAGTTAGATGGCTTATTATTTCATGTGCCTCTTATGGATACTTACCCCATACTGCATGTGTATGGTGTACGTGTTGTTTTATTTATGTATGGTGTTTCTGATATGGTTAAGGAAGGGAGTCGTAGTCACCTGCTAGTTGGGATCTACACGATGCACCACTTCCTGCCATTGCCTGTTTAGCTTAGAATATTGTGTTTGTACATGCGTGGATTTTATGCAGGTTGCAGGTACCGAGTATCAACTTCCTTGAATTGTTAGGATGAGCGTACCCTATCGCACTGTCTCAATGGTAAGAGAGGGGAGATAAACTCTTAAGTCCAAATCCTAAACCCTTTAGCCAATTGTCCTAATTGATAATTAGGACAAGTATCTAAGTTAAGTGCCCTTCGAATGCATCAAATGATGTAATTTCATGATTATAACCCTTTTTGTTTGATTTGGTATGTATTTTTCTATGATGGGTTTTCGTATATTGCTTTATGAGTCCTTGGTGTATTTTCTATTAATTAAGTCTAATTTTTTTTTAAAAAAAAGAAAAAAAGAAAAAAGAATTAATTAATGATTTATTTTAATAAGGAATTATTATGATATCTTTATATTTAATTAATTAATTAATTAATTAAATAAAATAATTAAAGTTGGAAATTAAAGTTCAAGATATATTTAAAACAGGATAATATTTATTTAATTTAATAATAATATATTTGGAGTTCATTTTTAAATAAATGCTAAATATTATTGTTATTTAAATTAATTAAATATGTTATCAATTAAGTTCTAAAATAAATTAAAAAGTTGAAAGATATTAATTTATTAAGAATTCTAGATCGCATGATCTAAACATGAGTTAAATATAAGAATTAAATTAAAAGATTAAATTATAAAAATTAATAATGTTATTTTAATTTCTTAAAAGTGCACATAAGATTTAAAGTAATAAATTAATTAAGAATTGAAGTCAAGTGAAATTTTAAATAAAGTTATTTAATCATTCAACTTAATGTGCATGAAAGTTGAATGCAAAAGAATAAGAAAAGATAATAAAAGTTAAATTAGAGTTAACTGAATTGTGCAAAGAGTCTTCTCGGGTAAACGCACAATTAGTGCCCCGAATTGAGGAGAAATTTCTTATCACAACTTTGGGGGTTCATTTTTGAAGAGACAAATTTGGACAAAAAATTTTGGGGGAGACAATTTTTGGAAGCAAATATCAGAAGGCTGATACGAAGAAAGTCTTCGAGGGGAAGGTTATTGATAGGAGCGAATTCGCATACAGTTCCTGGAGATTGCATAATAGCATCAGGATCAGGTAAGGTCTTGTGTTTTGGCTATCCATTAAATATGCAATTATCCCTTCCTGTCTTCTTCGTGTCTGGGGTTTGTAGATCTGAATTCTCTGTGATAAAAGTTTTAACTGTTAAATATTATGAATTTATTAATTGTTCGTCAATAATTTCTGTATCCATGAAGACTGGATGAATTATTAGAGCCCTTGTTTTCCTAATTTAGAAATTGAGATTTGATTAGGTAAGGATTTGAGTGTAAATTTGAAAGTTTTTTTTAAATAAATAAATAAATAAATATATATATATATATATTCCCTTTGGAGGGAATTGTTTTAATATAATTAAACTAAAACTAATTAAAATAAAACTTAATTTGTTTTAAAAAAAAATTGTTAAAAAAAAATAAATATATACAAAAAAAAATAATAATATATGAAAATTATATTAAAAAGTTTGAAGTGGGGCGGGGCCACCACTTCCCACGCCCCATAGCCACGTTGCCGCGGCAGGTGGTACTGCTGCCTGCAGCAGCAGTAACACCTGCGGCCGCAGGGATTGGCAGGTCGGCGGGCCTTTAAACACGCCATTTTTTATTATTAAAAAAAAATGAAATAAATTTTGACTTACTTTTTAAATTATTATTATTTTTTTTAAATGTTTTAATTAATATTATTATATTTTAATTTAAAATTTATTAAATTTTAAATTATATTAGAATTATATTATTATTTATTAATAATTTTATAAATAAATAAATTATTAATAAATATAATATGAAGTTTTTTTTTATGTATGTATCACTAATTAATTTTATTTAAAGTTTGATTTAAATAAAGATTAATTAAAATCGAAAACTTGTTTAAGCAAGTTTGATATTAGAATACTGTTTTCAATAAATGTAAAGATTATTATAATCAAAGATCAACAAGTATTCTTACTAATTTAAATATTACCCTTAGATTGTTTTAGGACTCTGACTTAAGTACAATTAGGGGTAATTAGGTGTTTCATTTGGATATAGGAACGGGATAATTAGTAAAGGTGAACTATGGGTTCTATCTGTTTAAAACATATGTTCAACTGGAAATGGAAACCTCACATTAACTCAATAGTATTTTATCAATCAAATTGATCTATAAGACTTTTTACTTGAAAATAAACACTGATAACTGAAACCTTATTGTTTAACTCAACTGTATGTTTTCAAATCAAAACCAATTGTGTGACTATGATGTTTTTCTATATATTGTCCATGCTTTGAGTGTTATGGGGTTGGTTTAGCGTTGACCAATTTAGGTTGTTACTAGAGGCTTGGGGTTGTGAATGTGATGTCATGATGATTTGGTTTCGATCTTTCTTAACCTGACCATGGTAATGTGATGAAGTGCTCTATGACATGTTTGAGTTACTGTTTGTTGTTGCTTTCCAGTTTCCTTGTGTGAAGCTGAGGTGTATATATTTGAGATACCTAACTTAACCATTTCTGAGTCTCGATCAGTTATACTTGTATTACTTTCTGGTTGCTCATTAGAGAACCATTGGATTTTGTGACTTATCATTGATGCCTTCAGTTGCTGATAGAGGACTGTCGTGATTACATGATTACTATTTGATGTTATCTGTTGCTCATGAAGAACTGATATAATTTGTGGATTATCATTTTTATGATTTTTTTCAGTTGCTCGCATAGGACTGAGATGGTTTTATTATGATTCTTTGATTTACGAGTTCATGAGCTAGGGTAGGTTATCTATGTGTAGAGTCGGGAAGTGGCTTGCAATGGGGGTCAGAGCCCTAAGAGGCTACCTTGAGAAACCCATTGTAAGTCGTTGTTAATAAGTGAAAACATTTACACTAAATGAGAGAAAATGAACCTAATAAGATAATTGTATGTTCTCTCCCATGCCATGAGTGCTAGTAAAGACTAGGATGGGGTAGAGAGGACGCTTGGTTACGAACTTGCATTCCATAGTATGCCTCGTCAGTACGAGAGGATACTAGTGGCCGCAGGATCAGTAGGGACCCGGGATTCCTAAGGGATTGCTCGGGTAACTTCTACATGACTTTTGCGATGACACTTTCCCGCTTGCATATTAGGTTTCCTACGTGTCTTGTGGTACCTCTGGGATATAGATGTCGATCTTTTTAGGAACACTTGAGTTAGCATACTTATAGAATTTCCTGGACTTAGAGAGTATTTATGATTATAGGTTTTGTTATCCTATTTGGGACTTGAGACTATCTCCTCAGCGCGGTGGGAGTGGACCATTTAGGTTCCACGCGGTCGGGTGGTAGTGCTTTTACTCTTACCATTGAGATCCGTTCCGTGGTCACTATGGTTGGAGATTTCGTGATTGGCATTTACCTACACTATGTTCTTGGATTAGTATGATGGATGGTTAGATTTTATGATAGATGTTATATCATTATGGATGTATGGATGTATCATGTATGGTGAATAGTTTCATATATTTTTACTGTACTTTGTATCAAGGATTTGAGGATGTTGTATCTTGATCTTTACATATGTATATTCTTTTAAGCCTTTCATACCCTGTGACATGTATAGTGGATGAATGAGCATTCCGAATTAATTTGCCAAGGAGCATTCGGAACAAATGTATATTATGGACATTGGAGTTTCTGATTATTCTTTTATATGTATGTGATAATTGTTAGACTTAGAATTAATTAAATTTAAACGTGACTCAACATCTTGGGATCTTTAAGAAATGTAACTGGCAATGTATGTTTGTCGATGATTACATGTTATTGCTTCCACTACTATTTGTTTGATGTGTATGTCATACTTTCTTACTTTAAAAAAAAAAAATGTTTAGCAAACTTAGTGAAACTTTAGGTTAATTCTTTTGGATCCCTTGGCGGGGCGTTACATTATGTACATGTGATTTTATGGGACTACTGATGTGTGCAATGAGTGTGCAGATATTTTAGCCGAGAAACCCTATGGAGGAACATAACTAATCTCTATGTGCTAATTGTGGAAATCTTGTTGTTCGTAGTTCACATATTTGTATTGTGAGATGTATGTATGTATCTTCTTTGTGCACTGAATGTTAATATTCGTAATTACGTTCTTTTAGTGTCACTTGACACTCGTAAACTGTTTATCTGCTTCAGTGTGTTGTTTAAGGTTAGTTGTTTAACCTTTGGAACCAAGTTGGTTTAGTTGGTGTCAGATTGCTTTTGGGTTCTTAATCGAGGTTAGTCATCCCTTAATCCGGATTAGTGCTTAATCCGCAATGTTAGAATAGTTAGATGGTCCTATTTTATTCCTAGATTTTATTTGGCTGTAAACCTCTTTCCTAAGGCTTAAAACTTGATATTATTATACCCAAAGGGCATGGGTATGGGTTAGGGGTCTTTTCCAACCCCTAAGCTCCTTTTTTTGACTTTTGAAGTCACTTAAAAAGTCTCTTTTTGCCTTTGTACGAAAATTGACCATGGTTATCTTGAGTTACTTCACCTCATCTCCACTTAGGGTTTAACCATAGTGTAGGTTGAGTTAGGAGTTTCTAGAATTGTTAGTGGGTGGAAATAGTTATTACCCCTTTTGGTGGTTGAGTTTGAGGCCTATTTAGAGGTCCTTCTTAGACTTGTGGAGGTTGTTACCCAATATCTACATTTAGAGAGGAGTTCTTGAAGATTGAAGTAAGTAAAGGGAAGCTCTACTCAAACTTGTTCATTGCCATTACCTCTTTGTGAAGGTTGGAATTCTCATCTTCCTTATTCAGTTTTCATGGTTGTTTCCTTCTCATGATACCTTGTTGTTGTTTCAATGGTTGTATGTTTGTGGGTATGTTGGGAAGATTTGAAAACCATGTTATTTTGGTTATTTTCCTTTCATGTTTATGTTTGCAATTTTGAGTTTTTCCTTGCATGGGTGTTTTGGTATTACTCACCCTTGGAGAGGGCAGAAGTGACCAATTTCAAAAAAGGTCTGTTTAGTTGGACTCCAACCAGTGTAGAGTCTCTTCTCAGGATGAGAAGAGGGAGAAAAGGTAGGGTGCTATGGGCCCCTACCTGTCAGCATAAACCTGGTATGAGTATGGCATGTTTAAATGACAGAATGGAAGTTCTTGGTTAATAGCCCCAATTGGGCATCTAATTTGGTGTTGTTCTTGACTTCTCCTAGTTGGAAGAATCCACCTTTCCCTAGTGTTGATTCATTGTAGATTCTGTTGTAAAAAATTTGTATAAATATGCATGTTTTGATTTGTTCTTGGTCATGCTTTTGGTCACTTGATCAGATTTTGTTCCCTCCAAGGTACTAGAAATATGATGTAGAAATTGATGTGAATCCCTTGATGAGGGTCATGAAGAAACTCCAATTAAAACTGTTGTAATTTAGGATTGAAATCCTATGTAAGTTGTATTTCAAACTTTATTGTAAATGGCAACGAAGCCGAGTTTTCTTCCTGATTCTTTCCCGGCTGAGCCTTTGAATCAGGTTTGCCAATAAAATTAGTGCTTTGAGTATAATTGCTTGTCATGTGATGTAGTTGTAAATTTTAAATTTAGATGGATGAATTTTAAAATTTGGATAGAATTGATGATGTATAAATTGGTAAAAATTTCAAGGTTTTCCTTTATGTTGAAATTGAAAAATTATACCATGGAAGTAGATTCAGTTGATTTGAGCAAAATTTTCAAGTTCTTTATATGTTCATTATATGATTAAAATAACATTTATGTTAAAGAAAGAAAAGAGGATTATAGTTAATAGTTCTATTCAGGATGTAAGGAGATCAAACTTAATCATGTATTTTTTTAGAAATAAACTATTGTATCATTATTTAAAGCTTGTCAAAAAGAAATATATAAACACCTTAAAAAAAAATAATACATGACTTTAAATCTATACTTAGATAAATTTCAAAAAAAAAGTTGTATCCAAGAGCCATATAGTCTCTGGAATTTGTATGGGAAAACAACTTAAATGCCCCTTTCATTACAAAGAATATTATTTAAAATATCCTCTTTTAAATCATATGTTAAATCTTATAAAATTAAAATTAAATTATAATGATTATAGAAATTTGTGTATTTTTGCGCTCGTAGTTTGGGCATGACATAAATGGAGCGGTTACTTCTAATTAATATTTAATTAAATGAGAATCCATTCCTAATTAATTAAATGAAGTTATTTAATTAAATAAGAAAAGTGCCTCTAATTAATTAAATAGAAAAAGTAATTATGAGAGCATATCTCATTTTATTAAATTAAATATCTCAACAAAATCTCTCTTCAGTTCAAAAAGGGAAACTTCCAGTTCACTATTGATAAAAAATGAGTTAAATCAGTTAACTCCTTTTTCTACTCAAATTGAATCAGTTAACTCCTTATTTTACTCAAATTAAATTTGTTAACTCCCTTTAATTTGGAAATCTCCTTTTATGATTGAACTTCACCTTTAATCCTGGCCGTTGATTGAAATCGATCTCAACCGTTGATGAATTCTAGAAAAGTCTATTTAAGAGACCCTCATCTCTTCATTTTGAAAGGTTGAATGACAATTTGCATCGAATTGTTGCTAGAATTCATACTCACATTTGCTCATATTCACATACGAAAAGATCAAGTTTGACCAAAAGTTGACCAGATTTAGCCACGGTTGACTTGAGTTGACTAGTTTCAAAAAGAAATTTGAAATAATTAAACGAAATTATTTAATTAAACAGAGTACTTACTTCTAATTAATTAAACAAAGTTATTTAATTAAATGAGAAGCCATTCCTAATTAATTAAATGAAGTTATTTAATTAAATAAGAAAAGTGCCTCTAATTAATTAAAGATTATTTAATTAAATGTAAAAAGTAATTATAAGAGCATATCTCATTTTATTAAATTAAATATCTCAAAAAAATCTCTCTTCAGTTCAAAAAGGGAAATTTCCAGTTCACTAGTGATCAAAAATGAGTTAAATCAGTTAACTCCTTTTTCTACTCAAATTGAATCAGTTAACTTCTTATTTTACTCAAATTAAATCTGTTCACTCCCTTTAATTTGAAAATCTCCCTTTATGACTGAACTTCACCTTTAATCCTGACTATTGATTGAAATCGATCTCAACCGTTGATGAATTCTAGGAAAGTCTATTTAAGAGACCCTCATCTCTTCATTTTGAAAGGTTGAATGAGAATTTGCATCAAATTGTTGCTACAATTCATACTCACATTTGCTCATATTCACATACGCAAAGATCAAGTTTGACCAAAAGTTGATCAGATTTAACCACGGTTGACTTGAGTTGACAAGTTTTAAAAAGAATTTTGAAGTAATTAAACGAAATTATTTAATTAAATAGAGTACTTACTTCTAATTAATTAAATAAAATTATTTAATTAAATGAGAAGCCATTCCTAATTAATTAAATGAGGTTATTTAATTAAATTAGAAAAGTGCCTCGAATTAATTAAAGATTATTTAATTATATAGAAAAAGTAATTATGAGAGCATATGTCATTGTATTAAATTAAATATCTCAACAAAATCTCTCTTCAGTTCAAAAATGGAAATATTCAGTTCACTATTGATCAAAAATGAGTTAAATCAGTTAACTCCCTTTTCTATTCAAATTGAATCAGTTAACTCCTTATTTTACTCAAATTAAATCTGTTAACTCCCTTTAATTTCGAAATCTCCCTTTATGACTGAACTTCACCTTAAATCCTGACCATTGATTGAAATCGATCTCAACCGTTGATGAATTCTAGGAAAGTCTATTTAAGAGACACTCATCTCTTCATTTTGAAAGGTTGAATGAGAATTTGCATCGAATTGTTGCTAGAATTCGTACTTGCATTTGCTCATATTCACATACGCAAATATCAAATTTGACCAAAAGTTGACCAAATTTAACCAAGGTTGACTTGAGTTGACTAGTTTCGAAAAGAATTATGAAATAAGTAAACGAAATTATTTAATTAAATCGAGTACTTACTTCTAATTAATTAAACAAAGTTATTTAATTAAATGAGAAGCCATTCTTAATTAATTAAATGAAGTTATTTAATTAAATAAGAAAAGTGCCTCTAATTAATTAAAGATTATTTAATTAAATAGAAAAAGTAATTATGAGAGCATATCTCATTTTATTAAATTAAATATCTCAACAAAATCTCTCTTCAGATAGAAAAGGGAAATTGCATCGAATTGTTGCTGCAATTCATACTTGCATTTGTTCATATTCACATACGCAAAGATCAAATTTGACCAAAAGTTGACCAGATTTAACCACGATTGACTTGAGTTGACTAGTTTCGAAAAGAATTTTGAAATAATTAAACGAAATTATTTAATTAAATGGAGTACTTACTTCTAATTAATTAAACAAAGTTATTTAATTCAATGAGAAGCCATTCCTAATTAATTAAATGAAGTTATTTAATTAAATAAGAAAACTGTCTCTAATTAATTAAAGATTATTTAATTAAATAGAAAAAGTAATTATGAGAGCATATCTCACTTTATTAAATTAAATATCTCAACAAAATCTCTCTTCAGTTCAAAATGGAAAATTTCTAGTTCACTATTGATCAAAAATGAGTTAAATCAGTTAACTCCATTTTCTACTCAAATTGAATCAGTTAACTCCTTATTTTACTCAAATTAAATCTGTTAACTCCCTTTAATTTGGAAATCTCCCTATATGACTAAACTTCACCTTTAATAATGACCGTTGATTGAAATCGATCTCAACCGTTGATGAATTTCAAGAAAGTCTATTTAAGAGACCCTCATCTCTTCATTTTGAAAGATTGAATGAGAGTTTGCATTGAAATGTTATTGGAATTCATATTCACATTTTCTCATATTCACATACGCAAAGATCAAGTTTGACCAAAAGTTGATCATATTTAACCACGGTTAACTTGAGTTGACTAGTTTCAAAAATAAAAATAAAAATTAGACGAAATTATTTAATTAAATGGAGTACTTACTACTAATTAATTAAACAAAGTTATTTAATTAAATGAGAAGTCATTCCTAATTAATTAAATGAAGTTATTTAATTAAATAATAAAAGTGCCTCTAATTATTTAAAGATTTTTTAATTAAATAGAAAAAGTAATTATGAGAGCATATCTCATTTTATTAAATTAAATATCTCAACAAAATCTCTCTTCATTTGAAAAAGGTAAATTTCCAATTCACTACTGAAAAAAAATGAGTTAAATCAGTTAACTTGTTTTTCTACTCATATTGAATCAGTTAACTCCTTATTTTACTCAAATTAAATATGTTAACTCCTTTTAATTTGGAAATCTCCCTTTATGACTGAACTTCACCTTTAATCCTGACCGTTGATTGAAATCGATCTCAACCGTTGTTGAATTCCAGGAAAGTCTATTTAAGAGACCCTCATCTCTTCATTTTGAAAGGTTGAATGAGAATTTCCATCGAATTGTTGCTGGAATTCATACTCACATTTGCTCATATTCACATACGCAAAGATCAAGTTTGACCAAAAGTTGACCAGATTTAACCACGGTTGACTTGAGTTGACTAGTTTTGAAAAAAAAATTGAAATAACTAAACGAAATTATTTAATTAAATGGAGTACTTAGTTCTAATTAATTAAACAAAGTTATTTAATTAAATGAGAAGCCATTCCTAATTAATTAAATGAAGTTATTTAATTAAATAAGAAAAGTGTCTCTAATTAATTAAAGATTATTTAATTAAATAGAAAAAGTAAATATGAGAGCATATATCATTTTATTAAATTAAATATCTCAACAAAATCTCTCTTCAGTTCAAAAAGGGAAATTTCCAATTCACTATTGATAAAAAATGACTTAAATCAATTAACTCCTTTTTCTACTCAAATTGAATCAGTTAATTTCTTATTTTACTCAAATTAAATTTGTTAACTCCCTTTAATTTGGAAATCTCCCTTTATGACTGAACTTCACCTTTAATCCTGACCATTGATTGAGATCGATCTCAACCGTTGATGAATTTTAGGAAAGTCTATTTAAGAGACCCTCATCTCTTAATTTTGAAAGGTTGAATGAGAATTTGCATTGAATTGTTGCTAGAATTCATACTCACATTTGCTCATATTCACATACGCAAAGATCAATTTTGACTAAAAGTTGACCAGATTTAACCACGGTTGACTTGAGTTGACTAGTTTCAAAAAAAAATTTGAAATAATTAAACAAAATTATTTAATTAAATGGAGTACTTACTTCTAATTAATTAAACAAAGTTATTTAATTAAATATGAAAGGTGCCTTTAATTAATTAAAGATTATTTAATTAAATAGAAAATGTAATTATGAGAGCATATCTCATTTTATTAAATTAAATATCTCAACAAAATCTCTCTTTAGTTCAAAAAGAGAAATTTCCAGTTCACTATTGATCAAAAATGAGTTAAATCAATTAACTAGTTTTTCTACTCAAATTGAATCAATTAACTCTTTATTTTCAAAGGTTAAATGAGAATTTGCATCGAATTGTTGCTAGAATTCATACTCACATTTTCTCATATTCACATATGCAAAGATCAAGTTTGACCAAAAGTTGACCAGATTTAACCATGGTTGACTTGAGTTGACTAGTTTCGAAAAAAATTTGGAAATAATTAAACGAAATTATTTAATTAAATGGAGTACTTAATTCTAATTAATTAAACAAAGTTATTTAATTAAATGAGAAGCCATTCCTAATTAATTAAATGAAGTTATTTAATTAAACAAGAAAACTGTCTTTAATTAATTAAATATTATTTAATTAGATAGAAAAAGTAATTATGAGAGCATATCTCATTTTATTAAATTAAATATCTCAACATAATCTCTCTTCAATTCAAAAATGGAAATTTTCAATTCACTATTGATAAAAAATGAGTTAAATTAGTTGATTCCTTTTTCTACTCAAATTGAATCAGTTAACTCTTTATTTTACTCAAATTAAGTCTGTTAACTCCCTTTAATTTGAAAATCTCCCTTTATGACTAAACTTCACCTTTAATCCTGACCATTGATTGAAATCGATCTCAACCGTTGATGAATTCTAGGAAAGTCTATTTAAGAGACCCTCATCTCTTCATTTTGAAAGGTTGAATGAGAATTTGTATAGAATTGTTGCTAGAATTCATACTCACATTTTCTCATATTCACATATGCAAAGATCAAGTTTGACTAAAAGTTGACCAGATTTAACCACAGTTGACTTGAGTTGACTAGTTTCGAAAAGAATTTTGAAATAATTAAACGAAATTATTTAATTAAATGGAGTACTGACTTCTAATTAATTAAACAAAGTTATTTAATTAAATGAGAAGCCATTCCTAATTAATTAAATGAAGTTATTAAATTAAATAAGAAAAGTGTCTCTAATTAATTAAAGATTATTTAATTAAATAGAAAAGTAATTATGAGAGCATATCTCATTTTATAAAATTAAATATCTCAACAAAATCTCTCTTCAGTTCAATCAGAGAAATTTCCCTCACTATTGATCAAAAATGAGTTAAATCTGTTGACTCTTTTTTCTACTCAAATTGAATCTGTTAACTCTTTATTTTACTCAAATTAAATCTGTTAACTCTCTTTAATTTGGAAATCTCCCTTTATGACTGAACTTCACCTTTAATCTTGACCGTTGATTGAAATCGATCTCAACCGTTGATGAATTCTAGGAAAGTCTATTTAAGAGACCCCCATCTCTTCATTTTGAAAGGTTGAATGAGAATTTGCATCGAATTTTCGCTAGAATTCAGACTCACATTTTCTCATATTCACATACGCAAAGATCAAGTTTGACCAAAAGTTGACCAAATTTAACCACAGTTGACTTTAGTTGACTAGTTTTGAAAACAATTTTTAAATAATTAAACAAAATTATTTAATTAAATCGAGTAGTTACTTCTAATTAATTAAAGAAAGTTATTTAGTTAAATAAGAAGTCATTCCTAATTAATTAAATGAAGTTATTTAATTAAATAAGAAAAGTGTCTCTAATTAATTAAAGATTATTTAATTAAATAAAAAAAGTAATTATGAGAGCATATTTCATTTTATTAAATTAAATATCTCAACAAAATATCTCTTCAGTTCAAAAAGGGAAATTTCTAGTTCACTATTAATAAAAAATGAGTTAAATCAGTTGACTCTTTTTTCTACTCAAATTGAATCAGTTAACTCTTTATTTTTCTCAAATTAAATCTGTTAACTCCCTTTAATTTAGAAATCTCCCTTTATGACTAAACTTTATCTTTAATCTTGACCGTCTCTACCGTTGATGAATTCTAGGAAAGTCTATTTTAGAGACGCTTGTAGTGCCTACCCCTGATTCACATTTTGTTATCATTGCTAAACTCTTTTAGGGCTAGTTTTATGTTGATGGTTAGGAGCATTCTTTTGAGATTATTAGATATTGTGCTATGGATTCATTTTATGAGATTATTTAGATTTTGCATTTCATGTATGCATGATGATTATTTTCAGTGTTTGCAGTTATTAATGATGATTAGTAAGATGATTTATTATCATATGTGTTTTCTTTTAGATACTTACCCCATATTTGCATGTGTATGGTGTGCGTGTTTGCTTTGCGTGTTTGCTTTTGTATGGCATGTCTAATGTGGTAAGAAAGGGAGTCGTAGTCACCTATTAGTCAGGATCTACACGATGCACCACTTACTACCATTACCTATTTAGTTTATTATATATTGTGTTTGTACATGCATAGTTTTTATGCAGGTTGTAGGTACCGGGTATTGACTTCCCTGAATTGTCAAGATGAGTGTACCCTATCACATTATCTCAATGATAAGAGAGGGGAGATAAATTCTAAAGTTCAAATCCCAATCCTTTAAGCCATTTACCCTAATTGAAAATTAGGACAAGTATCCGAGTTGAGTACCCTTTGAATGCGTCAGATGACGTAATTCGTGATATTAACCCTTGGTTTGATTTTGTATGTGTTTTCGCTATGATGGATTTTCATATTTTCACCTTTTGATTCTTTGATGTATTTTCTATTAATTAAGCCTAATTAAAGATTTAATTAATGGTTTAATTTAATGAAAAATTAATATGATATTTTAATATTTATTTTATTTAATTAATTGGAAAATTAATTAAATAAAATAATTAAATTTGAAAATTAAAAGTTAAAAGTTCAAATTTGGAATGTAACAATATTTATTTTAATAATAATATATTTGGAGTTCATTTTTAAATAAATAACTAAATAATATTATTATTAAAGCTAATAAATATTTTAGCAATTAAGTTTTGGAAAATGAAATTTAAAAGTGGAAAATGTATTAAAATTAATAAAAGATTCTAAATCTCATGTGATTTAAAATATAAATATATTAAGATTGAAAAGTGAAATTATTAAAGTTAGAGCATGAGATTTAATAAATAAATAAATTAAATTGGAAAGAGTAAAGTAAATATTAAATTAATTAATGTGCATTATTTTAATATTTTCTCACATAGGTGTTGGCAAATTCTCGAGAGTTGTCATATAGACAACACAGGAGTTTGCACTCTAAGAATGCACAAGTTGTCTACACTTAGAAGTTAGCATTTTTATTTGAGCACATGGTGTCTACAACCTTAAGACTTATCTAGAAGGTTGGAGAAGACTCATGCTTGGTTGTCATGCTTATCTTCTAGTTCTTTCTACAAACACTCTAGATGCATCTTATAGGCCTTTAAATAGAGGCTCTCCTAATGTGTTTGGGACAAGCTTAATGAAAGCTGGAAGCTACAAGCTTCAAGCTAAAATGGAAGCTTCAAAGATTACATGCATTGGAGAAGTTCATATGCTCATATATTTTTTACATGCTTCTATGTTCCTTCTAGCTCTTCTTGTCACTTGGAGGATTTGGTTGGCTTGGATCTTGGAGGAATTGCGAATGATGGAGAAGGAAGGGATTTTCTATGGATTTCTGAGGCATGGCGGATTAGCATCAGTATCCAGGTGCACTCGTGATATTCGCATATTCTCTTTGCACTATTTCTCTTCCTGTCTTCATCATGTTTGTTATATGTGTCTGAATACTCTTTGTGATTGAATCTACAATTAAATTGAAATCTAGATATGTATGGTTACAAAGAAAACAATAGAAAAACTCTAGATCCAATTAAGGAAGAAATTAGATCTAAACGGGTTTGGGTTCAAATTAGAATCAAATTGAAATAGATATGAAAATGGTTTCAAGATTTATGGCCAAATCCATTAGTGAAATTATTGGATAAATTTAGAAAATAATTACCTTTTAAGAGAAAATTCTTAATTCATCACAAATTGCCCTGTCGTTGCCCCTTGGATAGACCCGAATTCAGTCATTCATAATTTTTTTTGTGATCGAATTTATTCGATCGCTCCAGTAAAAAGTGACGCAACTTGGCCCTCTCCAACATATTTCAATTTCAGCCCGATCCAACAGTTCATTAGGGAGATATGGCCATCATAGTAGGACTGTTTTATTCAAGGACAGATATTTCTCCATTTCCCATAACCAAGAGTTCTTTATGCTTTAACTTCACAAAAATAATATATCAAAGAATGGAATGAATTAAAGATATTATTGCAATCTTCCCTTATATATGCATTAGTTTTATATGGTTTATTATCTAATCTAATTAAATCAAATTTAATTAAGATTAGTTAATAGTAGAAGAAGTGTAATTAATTATTAGTCAATCTAAGTAAATGGATTTTTAAATGAGAGAAAATTATAAAAAAAGAGATTTTAATATAGTTTATATAGTGGAATTATTATAATATATATTAAATACTATTTAATATATATTAAATAATTTAGATATGGTAATTTTATATTTCATTTTTAAATGAGGAGACTTAAATGATAATGGATTAAGATTTAATTGACATGGAGTCACTGTTATAACATTGTTATAATTTGAATAACTATGGTATT
Organism: Cupressus sempervirens; assembly: GCA_028749045.1. NCBI lineage: Eukaryota > Viridiplantae > Streptophyta > Pinopsida > Cupressales > Cupressaceae > Cupressus > Cupressus sempervirens. The sequence continues at coordinate 281,732,383 of CM053791.1, forward strand.
ATTAATACGTTATATATTATTAACTAAATTATTGATATACCTTAATGGTATTAAGAGTTAGCTAATGAAGCTTATGTAAAGTTCTCTAGATCGATTAATAATAGTTTTGATGGGTTTATTATTTATTAATGTTTGTTGGAGCTAACAAACTATTAATAAATAATAGTATAAATAGTTTAAATAGTTATCAATTAATACGATCAGAGTTAATTTAGAGAAGATTAGTTAATGATTGAAGTACTATAAAAGATATTAATCAAATTGAATTGGTTAATAATTGGAGGAGTATCAATTAACTAAATCAACGTACATAAGGGAAACTTATTTGAGATAATAATACTTGGTATTGGAGATTTATTATAACTTGTTATTATTAAAATATAAATGGAAACATTGCTGTAGAGTGACGAATGTGGTCATTATAGATTTATTAATAAGATTCCCAATATAGCTTGTTATTAAATATTAACAAGTTATTATTATTGAACTATGAATGTGAATATTTGTGTACTAGATTATAGTTGGCTTTTAACTTACAAAATTATCGTTAGTTATTAGTCAACTGATATTAATTGGAACATTGCCATGGATATGTAATTATTAATTAAATTAATTAGAGTTAATTAGATTTAATTAATAATTAAGTTATGTAATAAAATTTTAATTGATATGCTAATATCGATTCTTTTAGTGAAGTTGTTAAGTAATTACATCGAAGTTGACAAGTCATACTCTCATGACTTGAATAATGACCTTAGATATTTTAATAGTAAGACTTAGTAATATTTAATTGAGAACTATTAGAATGTTAATAGGTCATGGATGGTGTACCTATGTTAATTGCTTGATTAAATTGATCATTTTATAATCTTCTTATTCAAAGATTAGTAATTAGGTTCTTGTATGAATGAACAATGATCCTTTGATTATGTTGAAATGTAGAAGTAACATTAAAAGAAGAGTTAATCAATTAGAATATGGATCATGGTTAAATATATAGAAAAATTTAATTAAAGATAAATGATGATCAAGTTTAGTGAATATTTATCCTTAAGTTATTATTAGAATGTAATTCTTAATAATGAAAGGATAATGCTATCGAGGAACAAATGGGTTGACCTGTAGGTCAAATGATGAAACTTAGACACTTGAAGTATACTTGAAATGAAAATTGGAAACTCCTATACATTATTCAACTATGTGAATTTAGTAAACCAAAACATGTGTTTGCATCGTGTATTCTATATGCTTCTTATTTTGGGTTTTGGGTTAACTAGTGTTGACTAGTCCTAGGTTGTTACCAGAGGCTCAGGCATTATGAGATGTGATGGCATGTTGATTTTATTTGGTCTCGATCTTTATAAGCTCAACCATGGTAATGTGATCGTATGCTCTATGAAATATTTGTATTGTTCATCAGTCTTCATGTGTGAAGCTGAGATGTATGTGTATGAGACACTTAAGATAACCATTTTTGGTCATCGATCAGTTATCCTTGGACTACTTTCTAGTCACCATGATGGGACTGAAATGTGGATTTATTTCTTGATGATGTCATGTTGTGACATGTTTTGAATCAACCATTTTGGAGTCTTCGATCAGTATGATTTTGAGACATTCTTGGTTGCTTGTTGAGAACCAATAGATATTGTGATTTATTTTGAGATATATTTTGATTACTGAGAACCAATGATTATAATGGTTATCAGTGATGCCTTCAGTTACCAATAGAGAACTGTTGTGGTCATGATTTTTTATGGATGCTTTTCCAGATGCTCATGGAGATTTGATGATTCTTATCTTGGAGATTTGATGATTCTTATTATGGATATTTGATGCTTTTATCATGGATATTTGATAATTCTTTTTATAGATTATCTTTTGGATTTTATTTACAGTCGCTTGTACAGGACTGTGGTGATTTTATGATTCCATGAGCTTAGGGTAGGTAATCTACTTGTAGTGTCGGGAAGTGGCTTGAAATGAGGGTCGGAGCTCTAAGTGGCTGCCAAGGTAACTCATTGTAAGTTTGGTTAATAAGTGATAACATTTACACACTAAATGGGGATTAAATGAACTTAAAAAGATAATTGTTTTGATGTTCTCGCTCATGCCTTGAGCGCTTGTACAAGCTAGGATGGGAGTAGTGAGAACGCATGGTTGTGACCGTGCATTTCGTAGTATGCCTCGTCAGTATGAGAGGATATTAGTGGCCGCATGAGATTAGTATGGATCCATGGAGTTTAGCTAACTACCAAGATAACTTGTACATGATAAATGCGATGACACTTTCCTACTTGCAGAGTAGGTTTCCTGCATGTCATTATTGTGCCTCTGGGAGTTAGATGTCAGTTTTTGTGTGATGGAACCTTTGAGTTAGTATACCTTTAAGATTCTTGGACTTATAGAGATTTATACTTTGTGATTTTGATAGCCTTTTTGGGAACTTGAGATTATCTCCTCAGCACGGTGGGAGTGGATCATTTAGGTTCCACGCGGTCGGGTGGTAGTGTATTTTCCACTCTTATCATTTGAGATCCATTGAAACACCATGGATGGAGCATTCTTGGTTGGTATTTATCTTCATTCTACTCTTAGAGCATTATGATAGATGATATACCTTATGATGAATGTATTTACTAGTATGTTTCTTACATTGATGATTTGCATATGTTAGATGATGATATCTTATGCTTTGTTTTGCATGTTAGTAGGATATTTTTAAGAGTGACATTCCTACTATGATAATACCGATGATCTCTTCGGTGCTTTGTAATGTTACGCATGGAGGGATGGCTATGATCCACGATGGTCTAATGATGCTATTTACGATTGGAAGGAACCGTGCACTTAGTTATTTATGTTTGTGTTATATGATTATCTTCTATGATGGATGTTTATATCTTTATGGTGATGCTATATCATGTATAATATGTGGTTTTTATTTACTTTAATTACATGATGGATTAATATTGGATGATGATGTACTATATTTACATGGATGTTTATTCTTTCATACCTTGTAACATGTACAGTGGATGATTGAGCAATTCTAAAATGTAATTACTAAAAGAACATTTGTATATGGTTTAAGAATGTTGGATGTATCATTTTTATTTCATAAGGAAGTGATGTTAGATGAATAAGTTATGTTTAGATGTGATTCAACGTTAAGAGATCTTTAAAGAATGTAATCTGTTATGTTATGTTTACTTTCAGTTAGATGTTGCTATTGCTTCCGTAAGTGTTGTGAATGGTTTATCTTTCATGTTTTTAAAAAAAAAATTGTTTGGTAAACTTAGTGAAATTATTTGGATCCCTTAGCGGGGCATTACAACCCTCATCTCTTCATTTTGAAAGGTTGAATGAGAATTTGCATCGAATTGTTGTTGGAATTCATACTCACATTTGCTCATATTCACATACGCAAAGATCAAGTTTGACAAAAAGTTGACCAGATTTAACCATGGTTGACTTGAGTTGACTAGTTTTGAAAAGAATTTTGAAATAATTAAATGAAATTATTTAATTAAATGGAGTACTTACTTCTAATTAATTAAACAAAGTTATTTAATTAAATGAGAAGCCATTCCTAATTAATTAAATGAAGTTATTTAAATAAATAAGAAAAGTGTCTCTAATTAATTAAAGATTATTTAATTAAATAGAAAAAGTAATTATGAGAGCATATCTCATTTTATTAAATTAAATATCTCAACAAAATCTCTCTTTAGTTCAAAAAGGGAAATTTTCAGTTCACTATTGATAAAAAATGAGTTAAATCAGTTGACTCCTTTTTTTACTCAAATTGAATCAGTTAACTCCTTATTTTACTCAAATTAAATTTGTTAACTCCCTTTAATTTGGAAATCTCCCTTTATGACTGAACTTCACCTTTAATCCTGACCGTTGATTGAAATCGATCTCAACCATTGATGAATTCAAGGAAAGTCTATTTAAGAGACCCTCATCTCTTCATTTTGAAAGGTTGAATGAGAATTTGCATTGAATTGTTGCTTGAATTCATACTCACATTTGCTCATATTCACATACGCAAAGATCAAGTTTGACCAAAAGTTGACCAAATTTAACTACGGTTGACTTGAGTTGACTAGTTTCAAAATTTTTTTTGAAATAATTAAACGAAATTATTTAATTAAATGGAGTACTTATTTCTAATTAATTAAATAAAGTTATTTAATTAAATGAGAAGCCATTCCTAATTAATTAAATTAAGTTATTTAATTAAATAAGAAAAGTGTCTCTAATTAATTAAAGATTATTTAATTAAATAGAAAAAGTAATTATAAGAGCATATCTCATTTTATTAAATTAAATATCTCAACAAAATCTCTCTTCAGTTCAAAAAGGAAAATTTTCAGTTCACTATTGATAAAAAATGAGTTAAACCAGTTAACTCCTTTTTCTACTCAAATTGAATTAGTTAACTCCTTATTTTACTGAAATTAAATCTGTTAACTCCCTTTGATATGGAAATCTCCCTTTGTGACTGAACTTCACCTTTAATCCTGACCGTTAATTGAAATCGATCTCAACCGTTGATGAATTCCAGGAAAGTCTATTTAAGAGACCTTCATCTCTTTATTTTGAACGGTTGAATGAGAATTTGCATCGAATTGTTGCTGGAATTCATACTCACATTTTCTCATATTCACATACGCAAAGATCAAGTTTTACCAAAAGTTGACCAAATTTAACCACGGTTGACTTGAGTTGACTAGTTTCGAAAAGAATTTTGAAATAATTAAACAAAATTATTTAACTAAATGGAGTACTTACTTCTAATTAATTAAACAAAGTTATTTAATTGTAAGGTCTCATCCAAGTAAGGACTAGAAGGATTGTTAATTTGTCTACAATATAATTTGATTAGAAATAAATATTAAGTTTCTCATTAGAGAACATTGTATAGCTTATGCAATAACATGATTAGGGAGAATACTTATGTGACTTGCAATGATTAGTATTGTTTAAATAAGATTGACTTATCAATTGTAACCATCTCAATATTAGGTGCAAATGTGTATGTGATACTTTGTATAGTAGAATTCTACTTATTTAATTAATTTGCAAAGTTAGGCTCAACTTATGATCAACTATGGATTTTGTTCATATAATTGACAATAATTATAAATAGAAATGGTCGGACCTCTTTACATATGATACAATAGTTTAGATAGTTTATGAGACTGGTAGCATTATAACTAATTCACACTATGATGGATTGTCTAATTTATGTTAACATCTTGATTAGCTAATGTGAGTTACCTTATGGATAAATACCTTATATTATTCATCTTATATCATCATGATGATTAGATAGTTTTAGTAATTGAAATTATGACCAATTGAATAGAATAGATATTGTGTTGTGGTAAATACATTCTACATAAGGTGATTGTGAAAATGGAAATCAAGTTTGCATTATGTAATTATTGTTTTGAAGTAAATTATGTATCATTTTAATTCAAAATAAAGAAGTACAGAAATGAATAGAATATAGATAACACAATGAATACTAGTGATACTTGTTATGTTATTCTAAGAGATATTATGATTTGAATCCTATAATTAGTGAGAGTAAGTACTTATGTTTGATAAATTTTATTAATGTATGTGTAAGGTGTAAGGTGTTTTGATACATATGCTATGAATTATTAATGTGGTTATTATTCTTGAAAAGTTTGTAATTAGAGCAATTAAAGTAAAAAGAATGATACTTATTTGTAAATGAATTTCATATGCAAATGATTCTGAAGAAATGATGTTGGAATATGATATTGATCTAATGGGTTGATCTATGGTTAATTCAAGGATATGTATTAATGTTTACAGTCTTATATTTATATGTTTGAGTTACTGATGTTAAATTTGAATTTGTATAGTGGATGATTATGAAGGCCTAATCGAATGATTATGAAGACCTTTGAGAAAACTATGCCAACTCTTGTACAACAATCAAAGTCGACCTCAATGCAAACTTTTTGTAAAATCGGATATGAATTAAAGTTGGACTTTAGAGGGGTTAAAATAACCTAACCCACTTATACTACCTAAGGTTTGGGGTTAGTTGAGGGTCAAATCATGGTTAAAATTCACATTATGACACCTCAAAAGGGCCCCACTTCAAATGTGACGAAAATGAATAGTGGGAGACAATGGGTTATTACACATTGATAAGAAAGCCATGTGCCTTCATTAAATATGGGAGGATTTTGGAAGAAGAGGGAAGAAGACTTTGGAGTATGGACCATTATTTTTTTCACCATTGTTGGAGATAAAAAGGGGAAGTTATATGCAGAATAAGGAAATCGAGAAGGGAGGAGAGGATGGTAGAACAATATATGGAGAAGAAGATCAAGAGGGAACTTGAGAGAGAGATGAGTCTTTCTATCCCTTTTCTTTTGTAGTATTTCTTTTTGAGTTGGATTCATGTAGGTCTAAAATGTGTAACAGGTGTAGTTAAAAATGTTGTTCTTGTATTAGGAACTCACTCTTATGATAACATCTATGATCCTTAGATGCAGTGAGTTCTTGCTCGAGGGTATGGCTAGGGCACTAGAGGCCTCATGATGCCATTAATTGGTAGGGTGGAAAATGAGCATTGTTTGAGTATTAGTAGTTTTCTTTATTGCATCTTGCAAAGAAATGAAAATGAGACTTATAAAAGTTAAGCCTTGCTACTTGATTTAAGATTGTGTATATGATTCAATGCAAAAGAGAAGTTTGTGATCTTATATTTGTGATGTATGAAAGGTTTCCTATTTGAATACAAGAAAATAAAGAAAATAAAAGAAATAGTTCTATGTCTTATTAAGATGCATATTTGAAAGACTGTTAAATGGAAATCTAATGCTCTTTTTAGTTCAAATCAATTAGTTAATCAAAGTTTCATTTCCTTATAGTGTGGATCTGAAATTTGTAGTTGAAAATAGTTATCTTAAACATGTCTTCCTTTAAAGAAATTTATTTCTTATTTTGGGTAGGAAAATATGGGCATGACATTAATTAAATTAGAAGCCATTACTAATTAATTAAATGAAGTTATTTAATTAAATAAGAAAAGTGTCTCTAATTAATTAAAGATTATTTAATTAAATAGAAAAAGTAATTATGAGAGCATATCTCATTTTATTAAATTAAATATCTCAACAAAATCTCTCTTCAGTTCAAAAAGGAAAATTTCCAATTCAGTATTGATAAAAAATTAGTTAAATCAGTTGACTTCTTTTTCTACTCAAATTGAATCAGTTAACTCCTTATTTTACTCAAATTAAATCTGTTAACTCCCTTTAATTTGGAAATCTCCCTCTATGACTGAACTTCACCTTTAGTCCTGACGGTTGATTGAATTCGATCTCAACCATTGATGAATTCCAGAAAAGTCTATTTAAGAGACCCTCATCTCTTCATTTTGAAAGGTTGAATGAGAATTTGCATCGAATTGTTGCTGGAATTCATACTCACATTTGCTCATATTCACATACGCAAAGATCAAGTTTGACCAAAAGTTGACCAAATTTAACCACGGTTGACTTGAGTTGACTAGTTTCAAATTTTTTTTTGAAATAATTAAACGAATTTATTTAATTAAATGGAGTACTTACTTCTAATTAACTAAACAAAGTTATTTAATTAAATGAGAAACTATTGCTAATTAATTAAATGAAGTTATTTAATTAAATAATAAAAGTGTCTCTAATTAATTAAAGATTATTTAATTAAATAGAAAAATTAATTATGAGAGCATATCTCATTTTATTAAATTAAATATCTCAACAAAATCTCTCTTCAGTTCAAAAAGGAAAATTTCCAGTTCACTATTGATCAAAAGTGAGTTAAATCAGTTAACTCCTTTTTCTACTCAAATTGAATCAGTTATTTCCTTATTTTACTCAAATTAAATCTGTTAACTCCCTTTAATTTGAAAATCTCCCTTTATGACTAAACTTCACCTTTAATCCTAACCATTGATTGAAATCGATCTCAACCGTTGATGAATTCCAAGAAAGTCTATTTAAGAGACCCTCATCTCTTCATTTTGAAAGGTTGAATGAGAATTTGCATCAAATTTTTGTTGGAATTCATACTCACATTTTCTCATATTCACATACGCAAAGATCAAGTTTGACCAAAAGTTGACAAGATTTAAATCTCAACAAAATCTCTCTTCAGTTCAAAAAGGCAAATTTCTAGTTCACTATTGATCAAAAATGAGTTAAATCAATTAACTCCTTTTTCTACTCAAATTGAATGAGTTAACTCCTTATTTTACTCAAATTAAATCTGTTAACTCCCTTTAATTTGGAAATCTCCCTTGATGACTGAACTTCACCTTTAATCCCGACCGTTGATTGAAATTGATCTCAACCGTTGATGAATTCGAGGAAAGTCTATCTAAGAGACCCTCATCTCTTAATTTTGAAAGGTTGAATGAGAATTTGCATCGAATTGTTGCTGGAATTCATACTCACATTTGCTCGTATTCACATACACAAAGATCAAGTTTGACCAAAAGTTGACCAAATTTAACCACAATTTACTAGTTTTGAAAAGAATTTTGAAATAATTAAATGAAATCATTTAAATAAATGGAGTACTTAATTCTAATTAATTAAACAAAGTTATTTAATTAAATGAGAATCCATTTCTAATTAATTAAATGAAGTTATTTAATTAAATAAGAAAAGTGTCTATAATTAATTAAAGATTATTTAATTAAATAGAAAAAGTAATTATGAGAGCATATCTCATTTTATTAAATTAAATATCTATAATGCCCCGCCAAGGGATCCAAAGATTTTTACTAAATTTTCCAAACAATTTATTTTTTTGACATGAAAGATAAAACCATTCATAACATTTGCGAAAGCAATAGCAACAATTCAAATAAAAATAAACATAACATATATACATAACAGGCTACATTCTTTAAAGATTCCTTAACGTTGTATCACATCTAAATTAACTATTCATCTAACATCCCATCCTTATGAAATAACAATGATACATCCAATGTACTTAATATACAAGTGTCCTTTTGTAATTATATTTTAGTTTAGCTCAATCATCCACTGTACATATCACAGGGTATGAAAAGCTTAAAAGAATAAACATCCAAGTAAATAAAGTACATTATCATCATCTAATATTAATCTATGATGCAATAACATAAATGAAACCACATATTATACATGATACATCATCACAAAAGATATAAACATCCATGACAAAAGATATCCATATATCACAAACATAAATAACTAAGTGCACAGTTTCTCCCAATAGTAAATAGCATCATTAGACCATCATGGATTCTAGCCATCCCTCCATGCGTAACATTCCAAAGAACCGAAGAGATCATCGATATTAACATAGTAGGAATGTCACTCCTAAAACATCCTACTAACATGCAAAGTAAAGCATAATAAATCATCAACTAACATATGCAATCAAAGCAAATCATCAATATAAGAAACATATTAGTAAATACATCCATCATAAGGTATATTATCTATCATAATGCTCCAAGAACATAATGAAGAATAAATACCAACCAAGGATACTCCAGCCACGGTGTCTCGGACGGATCTCAAATGATAAGAGTGAAAATACACTACCACCCGACCGCGTGGAACCTAAGTGGTCCACTCTCACCGTTCAGAGGAGATAATCTCAAGTCCCAAACAGGATATCAATACACTTAGCATAAAAAATTCAGGAATCCTAAAACTATATTAACTCAAAGGTTCTATCACACAAAACCAACATCTAATTTTCAGAGGCACACAAAGACATGTAGGAAACCTACTGTGCAAGCGGGAAAGTTTCATCGCAATTATCACGTACAAGTTACCCTGGCAGTTAGCTAAACTCGACGGGTCCATACTGATCTCATGCGGCCACTAGTATCCTCTCATATTGACGAGGCATACTACGGAATGCACAGTCGCAACCATGCGTTCTCACTACTCCCATCCTAGCCTATAGAAGCACTCAAGGCATGGGTGAGAACATCAACAATTATTTTTTTAGGTTCATTTAATCCTCATTTAGTGTGTAAATGTTATCACTTATTAACCAAACTTACAATGAGTTACCCTGGCAGCCACTTAGGGCCCCAGCCCCCATTGCAAGCCACTTCCCGACACTACAAGTAGATTACCTACCCTAAGCTCACGGAATCATAAATCTCAAAATCATAAAAGATAATCCATAATAAAATCATCAAATATACATAAAAGTATCAAATATCCATAATAAGAATCATCAAATCTTCATGAGCATCTGAAAAAACATCCATAGAAAATCATGACCATAACAGTTCTCTATTGGTAACTGAAGGCATCACTAATAATCATAAGTATCAATTGGTTCTCAATAACCAAAATATATCTCAAGATAAATGGTTCTCAACAGGAAACCAAGAATATCTCAAAATCATACTAATCGAAGACTCCAAAATGGTTGAGTTAAACATGTCACAACATGACATCATCAAGAAATAAATCCACATTTCAGTCCCATCATGGCGACTAGAAAGTAATCCAAGGATAACTGATCGATGACTCAAAAATGATTAGCTCAAGTGTCTCATTCACATACATCTCAGCTTCACACGTGAAGGCTGAAGAACAATAACAATCAGTAAATACAATCATTTCATAGAGCATACGATCACATTACCATGGTTGGGCTTATAAAGATCGAGACCAAATAAGATCAACATGCCATCATATCTCATAACCCCCAAGCCTCTGGTAACAACCTAGGACTGGTCAACACTAGTCAACCCAAAACTCAAAACAAGAAGCATATAGAATACACGATGCAAACACATGTTTTGGTTTACTAAATTCACATAGTTGAATAATGTGTAGGGGTTTCTAGTTTTCTGTTTGCAAGTATACTTCAAGTGTTTTAAGTTTCATCATTTGACCTACAAGTCAACCCATTTGTTCCCCGATAGCATTACCCTTCCATTATTAAGAATTACATTCTAAGAATAACTTAAAGATAAATATTCACTAAACTGATCATCATTGACCTTAATTAAATTGTCTTTTATATTTAACCATGATTCATATTCTAATTTATTAACCTTTCAATTTTTTTAGGATCATTATTCGTTATATTATAAGAGGACCAATTATCATTCTTTGAATAAGAGATTATAACTTTATTAAAATTATCAATTAACATAGGCACACCATCCATGACCTATTACATTCTAATAGTTTTCAATTAGAAACTTAATTAACTATTACTAAAGTTTGATTCTTTTAATTTAATCGTTATCATCATTGACAACCATATAATATCTGAAGTCATAATTAAAGTCATAAGACTTATCAACTTCGATATAGATAATCTACAATCTCATTAAAAGAATTATATCAATTAAATCTCTATTACATAACTTAATTATTAATTAAATCTAATTAACTCTCATTAATTGATTTAATTAATAATTGCATAATCATAGGAACGTTCCAATCAATATCAGATGACTAATAACTAACTATAATTTTGTATGATAAAAGTCAACTATAATTCAATACTCAAAAGATCATATTAAAAATTCAATAATAACTATTGAAAATCTTAAATGACCATATTCGTCATCTTTCAAAGAATACCAACATTCCCTTAACAAATTCGTATTATCATTAATCTTTTCAAATAAGACTCTATCGCACAACTTAATTATTAATATCATAATTATAATATCAACTCAATGAATATCAATTGATTAAAAATCAATTATAATCCAACTCCAAAAATTATTATCTTTTACCAAACTTCAATCAATAAATAATCTCCACTAGATTAACTCTAATCAAATTTGTTGATATCTATTTAAACCATTATTTATTAATAGTTTGCTAGTCCTTACAAACATTAATAAATAATAAACTCCTCAAACTATACATACTCGATCTATAGAATCCTTCCATAAACTCATTAGTTAATATTTGGCTAACTCTTAACTCCATTAAGGTATTCAAACGTATTAACCTATAACATAATACTTCAGTCTTAATCCAATATCATTCAAAGTTTCTAAATTTAAATCAACATAATATAAATTATCATCTTACAATTATTTAATCAATATTAAAATCAACCATTAGACTCCATTTTTTAATTGTTCTAATAATATTTTGTCTATATAAACGTTGTTCGAAAGAGATCCCTATCACAAACCAATAAGACTCATTGTAGATTTTAACATGAATAATCTCCAAATTCTTAACATTATCATCTTCATTAAACAACTCTAAAATTGTTTAATATATATTAAATAGTATTCTATATACATTATAAAAAGTCCACTATATAAACTATATTAAAAATCTTTTTCTTTTAATTTTTTCTCATTTAAAAATCTATTTACTTAGATTGACTAATAATTAATTACACTTCTTCTACTATTAACTAATCTTAATTAAATTTGATTTAATTAGATCAGATAATAAACCATATAAAATTAATGCATATTAATAAGATTGTAATAAGGAAAGATTGCAATAATATCTTAATTCATTCCATGCTTTGATATATTATTTTTGTGAAGTTTAAGCATAAAGAACTCTTGGTTATGGGAAATGAAAAAAATCTGTCCTTGAATAAAATAGTCTCAGTACGACGGCTATATCTCCCTAATGAACCGTTGGATCGGGCTGAAATTTAAATATGTTGGAGAGGGTCAAGTTGTGCCACTTTTGATGAAACGATCCAATAAATTTGATCACGATAAAAAGTTATGAATGACTGAGTTCGAGTCTATCCAAGGGGCAACGACAGGACAATTTGGGATGAATTAAGAATTTCCTATTAAAATAATTATTCTCTAAATTTAACCATAAAAGGGTTTGTTCATATGCATCTAAAAATATAATTGATAGAAAGATTACATCTAATCATTCAAATTTTCACCATAAAATTTTTATTTTAATTCCAAATCTTGTCTTTCTAATTTAAAATAAATTTGAACCCAAACCCGATTAAAATCTAATTTCTTTCTCATTTGGAACTAGAGTTTTTCTATTATTTTCTTCTCATCCAAATAAAATATTTAGATTCCGATTTCAAATAGTAGATTCAATCACAGAGAGTATTCAGACACATAAAACAGATATGATGAAGATAAGAAGAGAAAGAGTGCAAAGGAAATATGAGAATATCACGAGTGCACCTGGACACTGTTGCTACTTTGCCATGCCTCAGAAATCCATAGAAAATTCCTTCCTTCTCCATCATTCGCAATTCTTCGAAGAATCCAAGCCGATCGAATCCTCCAAGTGATTAAAAGTGCTAGAAGGAGCATAGGAGCAAGTAGAAAATATATGAGCATATGAATCTTCTCTCATGCATGTAAGCTTTGAAGCTTCTATTTTTTTTTTAGATTGTAGCTCGAAGCTTCCATTAAGCTTGTAGCTTCCTTTAAGCATGTAGCTTCCATTAAGGTTTTTTATTTAAGCTTCTATGAATGCTTGAATATCAAGAGCTCTCAAGAAACCTTTGGAATGCTTCTTGAAACCGCTGAAAGGTGTCACCAACTAAGCATGGGTCTTTTTCAATTCTTTTTTATGAGTCATAGAATTGTAGACACCTTGTGCTTAATTGATGCACTAACCCCCGTGTTTATGACACATGATAATTTCCATGCAAGCTTATAACTCCAATTTACTTTTTAAATAATCTCTATTTAAATTTTATAACTTTCATTTTAATTTTTATAACTTTTATTATTATTATTTTATTTATTACTTTATTATTATTTTATAATTATTATTAATTTTAATTTCTTGTTTTCTTTTATTTAATTCCTTTTCCTCAATAATTCACATTTAATTAATTACAATCAAATTATCAAAGATCATGATATTTTATTAATTTTCTGAAATAAATAATTTATTAATTAAATCTATTTATTAAGACTTAATTAATGAAAAATTCACCATAGACCTCCAAGATAAAATATGAAAATTCGTCATAGAACAAATCATACAAAATAAATCTAAAGGGTTAAAAATCACAAAATATGTCATCTGACACATTCGGTGGGTATTCAACTCAGATACTTGTCCTAATTTTCCAATTAAGACAAATGGCTCAAAGGGTTGGGATTTGGACTTGAAAATTTATCTCCCCTCTCTTATCATTGAGATAATATGATAGGGTACGCTCATCCTGCCAATTCAAGGAAGTCGATACCTGGTACCTACAACCTGCATAAAAACAATGCATGTACAAATACAATATATACTAAACTAAACAAACAATGGTAAGAAGTGGTGCATCGTGTAGATCCCGACTAGAAGGTGACTATGACTCCCTTCCTTAATCAAATCAGTCACACCATACAAAAGCAAACACTCAAGGCAAACACGCACACCATACATATGCAAGTATGAGGTAAGTATCCATAAGAAAGCACATATGATAATAAATCATCTTACTAATCATCATTAATAATTGAAAGCAATGTAATAATCATCATCAATAATTGTGAACACTAAAAATAATCATCATACATACATGAAATGTAGAGTCTAAGTAATCTCATCACATAATAAACCAAATCCATAGCACAATATCTGATAATCTCAAAAGAATGCTACTAACCAACAACATAAAACTAGTTCTAAAAGAGTTCAACAAAGATAACAAAATGTGAACCAGGGGCAGGCACTACAATATCTCAACACAATCTCTCTTCAGTTCAAAAAGAAAAATTTTCAATTCACTATTGATAAAAAATGAGTTAAATCAGTTAACTCCTTTTTCTACTCAAATTGAATCAGTTAACTCCTTATTTTACTCAAATTAAATCTGTTAACTACATTTAATTTGGAAATCTCCCTTTATGACTGAACTTCACCTTTAATCCTAACTGTTAAATTGAAATCGATCTCAACCATTGATGAATTTCAGGAAAGTCCATTTAAGAGACCCTTATCTCTTCATTTTGAAAGGTTGAATGAGAATTTCCATCGAATTGTTGCTAGAATTCATACTCACATTTGCTCATATTCACATACTCAAAGATCAAGTTTGATCAAAAGTTGACCAGATTTAACCACGGTTGGCTAGTTTCGAAAAGAATTTTGAAATAAATAAACGAAATTATTTAATTAAATGGAGTACTTCTAATTAATTAAACAAAGTTATTTAATTAAATGAGAAGCCATTCTTAATTAATTAAATGAAGTTATTTAATTAAATAAGAAAAGTGTCTCTAATTAATTAAAGATTATTTAATTAAATAGAAAAAGTAATTATGAGAGCATATCTCATTTTATTAAATTAAATATCTCAACAAAATCTCCCTTCAGTTCAAAAGAAAAAAATTTCAATTCAGTATTGATAAAAAATGAGTTAAATCAGTTGACTCCTTTTTTTACTCAAATTGAATTAGTTAACTCTTTATTTTACTCAAATTAAATCTATTAACTCCCTTTAATTTGGAAATCTCCCTTTATGACTGAACTTCACCTTTAGTCCTGATGGTTGATTGAAATCGATCTCAACCGTTGATGAATTTTAGAAAAGTCTATTTAAGAGACCCTCATCTCTTCATTTTGAAAGGTTGAATAAGAATTTGCATCAAATTGTTGCTGAAATTCATACTCACATTTTCTCATATTTGTTAGTGTAGTTTTTTATTTTTTCTATTTTGCTAGGTTTTTCCTACACTTTTAATAATCTTGCTTAGGTTAATAAAGCATGTCTTATTAGGTGAATGGTTGTGAGGTGTCATCTTCCTACATGTGAGCATCCATTAGCTATCTTGGGAAGATACTTTGCTATCTTTAGTCCAATAGATGGTTGCTCCTCATTGGTTGGTGTTGCCACCTCCTCCCTCTTCCTAGCCTATACAAGCATGCTACCTGGCTTGTATTTGCATCTCTTATTTTTGCATCCTCTTAATGCTATTTTGCTTTCAGCATTTGCATTACTCTCTTGGAGACTAACTCTATGATGCTATTTTGATTTTGTATCATTTGCATTCATAGTTTAGATATTTACTCTTTGCACTAGTTTTCTGGGTTATTAATCTTTTCAGATTCTAACATGGTATCAGAGCTTTTCTATGTGCAAGAGTAGATTTTAGTTTCCTTATTTGAGAGATTTGGGGGGGGCAAATAAACTTTATTGTAGTTTTTTGAAAAATAAAGTATGTTCTTCTCTTGCATCTTTGGATGATTCTGAGAATCAGAAAAGTTTTGACAAAAATAATTTTTTTCTGGGGTTTCAATCTCAAATCTGACAACCAACTTGCATATTTGGAGTTTTTAATCAGTTTTGCAGGTTTCAGCATGCCATTGATGGACTTAAGAAGCTAATCCAGCATTTGCATGTCAAATTTTGGTTGCTGGGGTCGTTTTCTAATTTTTGGAGCCATTTTTTACTGTTAAAGGCGTCTGATTTACACTACGGCAACATCTTCTGTTCATCAACAAGAAAAATGCTTTTTGAGTTTTGTTCACAGCCCCGAAAAACCATCTGGGTATCTTTTAGATTTTGCATGCAAGCTGTATATTTTTCAGGATCGAGCATGCAAAGCTACAGCCATACCCCTCTCCGTTGGCAGCCGCAGATTTGAATGTAGTTTTCAAATGTCTCGTTCTTGCTCATACAGACTTCGATTTTGATGATTCTTGTTATGAACTTGGCTATTTTTTTGTGCTCTATCCACTAGTGGAGTTATTTTTTGATTTTCATGCATGAATTCTTCAGAAATTGCAAATTCTCAGTCGTGACTGTGCACAGTTCTCATTTTGGAAACTTCGAAGGATCATAACTTTCTCATACGACCTCGTATCGAGGCGATTCTTTTTTTGAAAGTGCATGATTTTTTGAGTAGATCACAGTGGTGTTGTTTGTTTCCTTGATTATTGTGCCCAAGTTTCACTTTTAGCATATGCTCTTCATGAGGGTTTGTAATGCATTGAAATCAAGACCACTAAGTATCTCTTTCTAGTGGTAGTTGTAAATGCACTAAAATAAAGTGCCAAATCATAATTCTTTGGGGGGGGGGTTCTTTGATTGAGTAAAAAAGGGGGGGACATTGTCATGGCTGGGTTCTCTTCTTTTTAGCATTTTTTTGCATTTCTTCATCATGGATCAAACAAATATGCCCATCCTAACTCCATACAATTACTTTGAGTGGAAATCATGCATGACAATTCACTTAAGGAAAGTTGGATTAAATAGGATAACTATGGGACTTGAAACTGAACCTGCTAAAGATGAAGATAAGCCTAAGTGGTTTAACAAATGTGATGAGGCATTTGGAACATTGTGTTTGTCTGTTTCTCCTGACTTGCTATTTCACATTGAGTCTTTGGATACACCAAATGAAGTATGGAAAAAGCTAGAAACACTATTTGGCACACAAGATTCAATGAGGGGTCATATGTTGGAAAATGAATTAATAAGTTTGAGTCCAGGCAATTTCAACACAATCCAAGATTTCTTCACCAAATTGAAATCACTAAGGCTGCAGTTAAAACAATGTGAAATTGAAAAGAAAGATGAACAACTGATTCTTAGTATTCTCTCTAAGCTAAGTTCAGAATATTCTATGTTTGTCTCTACCTTCTATGCTACTAAGGGTGCACTTGGTACTCAATTCACCATGCCATCTTTAGATGATTTTGCTATCAATCTCACTCGAGAACAGGACAAGCTAATCTAGATGGGCATTCTTAAGTCCTCTAAGTCACATGCCTTGGCTGCCAACCAAGGCACAAAAGAACAACAAGGACAAAGTAGTAACAACAATAGTAAGGACAAAAAACAAAAGAATAGCGAGGAGAAGAAGGATCAGATGCCAGTTTCTTCAAAAGCAACTATTGATACACCATCTTCCAAGGGCAATAAACCTAAGAAAGAAAAGGTCAAATGTGCTTATTGTAAAAGACCTGGTCATGATGAACATAAATGTTTGCAGAAACAACTTGATCACTTGACATAAATTCTTGAAAAAAATAATATCAGTGTTCCTGAGTCTATCAAACAAAGTTCTAATGAAGGGTCTAACAAAGAAAAAGAAAATAGCAAGGGGAAAGGAAAGGGCAAGGCCCTTTTTGCAGTTGCTTCCTCACCATCCACTTGGATTCTTGATTCGGGTGCTTCACACCACATGGCTTCATCTAAGGAAGAAATTGCATCCTTGGAGCAATGTACTATGCCTTCTATGTTGATGGGTGACAACACTCCTATTGAGGTGTGCGAGAGAGGGTCTGTTGATGTGGGGGATGGCACATTCCATGATGTTCCTTATGTACCCTCATTGTCAACTAATCTCCTATCGGTACACCAGATCACTCACACAGGTTTAGGCAAGTGGGTTGAGTTCACTCCTGATTCAGTGGAGATACGTGAGTTGCACAATGATTCTACAATTGCAGTTGGGAGAGCAGATCATCAGTCAAGACTCTATATGTTTTCTCACCTTGTTCCTGATCCTCCTTTGACTATTTTTCTCACTCAATCTAATGATGTGAGCAGATTATGGCATGAGCAGTTTGGCAATCTTAACTTCCACTACTTGCATCAGCTTAACCAGAAGAGCATGGTCACAGGGTTGCCTTCTACTTTGACATTGGAGTCACTTGGAATACATGATAGATCTCCTGATGGGTCAGATTCACTTGAGCAGTCTTCTACCTCCACTTTTGATGCAGAGAGTGACTCAGAGGACTCACCTCCTTCCTCTCCTAGTCATCATTCACAGGTTGATGATTCTCCTCTAGATTCTCCATCTTCTAGTCCACTTTGGGCTAGACAGACCTTGCAGTTTGCAAGTGATTGGGTTGGGGATCCATCAGACACCAAGCAGACTCATTCACAATTCCAGGATGCTCTACATATCTTCATTGCTACTGCCTCAAATCCACAGTCCTTTCATGAGGCTTCTAGTATTTTTGAGTGGGATACAACTATGCAGGAAGAGTATAGTTCCTTGATGAGGAACCACACTTGGGATCTTGTCCCTTTTTCTAAGGGAAGAAAATTGTTCGATGTAAGTGGATCTACCGGACAAAATTTGCAAGCTTTGCTGGAGGTGCAGGATGCTACATCTTTTGGGGGGG
Source organism: Cupressus sempervirens (assembly GCA_028749045.1). NCBI lineage: Eukaryota > Viridiplantae > Streptophyta > Pinopsida > Cupressales > Cupressaceae > Cupressus > Cupressus sempervirens. The sequence continues at coordinate 281,751,510 of CM053791.1, forward strand.
CCTCTTCCTCTCACTTGGAGTCCTAATTTTCTTTGGGGAGTCTCTTTTCTCTCTCTTTTGGGGAAATTTTATGTACATGGGTACCTCACCAGGCTTGACTTGCCGGGACCCATTTCTACATCCACCTAAGCTTCGCTTATAGGGGGGTGTTAGTGTAGTTTTTTATTTTTCCTATTTTGCTAGGTTTTTCCTACACTTTTAATAATCTTGCTTAGGTTAATAAAGCATGTCTTATTAGGTGAATGGTTGTGAGGTGTCATCTTCCTACATGTGAGCATCCATTAGCTATCTTGGGAAGATACTTTGCTATCTTTAGTCCGATAGATGGTTGCTCCTCATTGGTTGGTGTTGCCACCTCCTCCCTCTTCCTAGCCTATACAAGCATGCTACCTGGCTTGTATTTGCATCTCTTATTTTTGCATCCTCTTAATGCTATTTTGCTTTCAACATTTGCATTACTCTCTTGGAGACTAACTCTATGATGCTATTTTGATTTTGTATCATTTGCATTCATAGTTTAGATATTTACTCTTTGCACTAGTTTTCTGGGTTATTAATCTTTTCAGATTCTAACAATATTCACATACGCAAAGATCAAATTTGACCAAAAAATGATGAGATTTAACCAGAGTTGACTAGTTTCGAAAAGAATTTTGAAATAATTAAACAAAATTATTTAATAAAATGGAGTACTTAATTCTAATTAATTAAACAAAGTTATTTAAATAAATGAGAAGCCATTCCTAATTAATTAAATGAAGTTATTTAATTAAATAAGAAAAGTGTCTCTAATTAATTAAAGATTATTTAATTAAATAGAAAAAGTAATTATGAGAGCATATCTCATTTTATTAAATTAAATATCTCAACAAAATCTCTCTTCAGTTCAAAAAGGGAAATTTTCAATTCACTATTGATAAAAAATGAGTTAAATCAGTTAACTCCTTTTTCTACTCAAATTGAATCAGTTAACTCCTTATTTTACTCAAATTAAATCTGTTAACTCTCTTTAATTTGGAAATCTCCCTTTGTGACTGAACTTCACCTTTAATCCTGACGGTTGATTGAAATTGATCTCAACCATTAATGAATTCCAGTAAAGTCTATTTAAGAGACCCTCATCTCTTCATTTTGAAAGGTTGAATGAGAATTTGTATCGAATTGTTACTGGAATTCATACTCACATTTTCTCATATTCACATATGCAAACATCAAGTTTGACCAAAAGTTGACCAAATTTAACCACGGTTGACTTGAGCTGACTAGTTTCGAAAAAAATTTGAAATAATTAAACAAAATTATTTAATTAAATTAAGTACTTACTTCTAATTAATTAAACAAAATTATTTAATTAAATGAGAAGCCATTCCTAATTAATTAAATGAAGTTATTTAATTAAATAAGAAAAGTGTCTCTAATTAAATAAAGATTATTTAATTAAATAGAAAAAGTAATTATGAGAGCATATCTCATTTTATTAAATTAAATATCTCAACAAAATCTCTCTTTAGTTCAAAAAGGGAAATTTCTAGTTCACTATTGATCAAAAATGAGTTAAATTAGTTAACTCATTTTTCTACTCAAATTGAATTAGTTAACTCCTTATTTTACTCAAATTAAATTTGTTAACTCCCTTTAATTTGGAAATCTTGCTCTATGACTAAACTTCACCTTTAATCTTGACCGTTGTTTGAAATCGATCTCAACTATTGATAAATTCTAGGAAAGTCTATTTAAGAGATCCTAATCTCTTCATTTTGAAAGGTTGAATGAGAATTGGCATCGAATTGTTGCTAGAATTCATACTCGCATTTTCTCATATTCACATATGCAAAGATCAAGTTTGACAAAAAGTTGACCAGATTTAACCACGGTTGACTTGAGTTGACTAGTTTCGAAAAGAATTTTCAAATAATCGAACGATATTATTTAATTAAATGGAGTATTTACTTCTAATTAATTAAACAAAGTTATTTAATTAAATGAAAAGCTATTCCTAATTAATTAAATGAAGTTATTTAATTAAAAAATAAAAGTGTCTCTAATTAATTAAATATTATTTAATTAAAAAGAAAAAGTAATTATGAGAGCATATCTCATTTTATTAAATTAAATATCTCAACAAAATCTCTCTTCAGTTCAAAAAGGAAAATTTTTAATTCACTATTGATAAAAAATGAGTTAAATCAATTAACTCCTTTTTCGACTCAAATTGAATCAGTTAACTCCTTATTTTACTCAAATTAAATCTTTTAACTCCCTTTAATTTGAAACTCTCCCTTTATGACTGAACTTCACCTTTAATACTGACCGTTGATTGAAATCGATCTCAACCATTGATGAATTTCAGGAAAGTCTATTTAAAAGACCCTCATCTGTTCATTTTAAAAGGTTGAATGAGAATTTGCATCGAATTATTGCTGGAATTCATACTCACATTTGCTCATATTCACATACGCAAAGATCAAGTTTGATCAAAAGTTGACCAGATTTAACAACGGTTGACTTGAGTTGATAATAGTTTCAAATTTTTTTTTGAAATAATTAAACGAAATTATTTAATTAAATGGAGTACTTACCTCTAATTAATTAAACAAAGTTATTTAATTAAATGAAAAGTCATTCCTAATTAATCAAATGAAGTAATTTAATTAAACAAAAAAAGTGTCTCTAATTAATTAAAAATTATTTAATTAAATAGAAAACGTAATTATGAGAGCATATCTAATTTTATTAAATTAAATATCTCAACAAAATCTCTCTTCAGTTTAAAAAGAGAAATTTTCAGTTTACTATTGATAAAAAATGAGTTAAATGAGTTAACTCTATTTTTTAGTCAAATTGAATCAGTTAACTCCTTATTTTACTCAAATTAAATTTGTTAACTCCCTTTAACTTGAAAATCTTCCTTTATGACTAAACTTCACCTTTAATCCTGACCGTTGATTGAAATCGATCTCCACCGTTGATGAATTTCAGGAAAGTTTATTTAAGAGACCCTCACCTCTTCATTTTGAAAGGTTGAATGAGAATTTGCATCAAATTGTTGCTGGAATTCATTCTCACATTTTCTCATATTCACATATACAAAGATCAAGTTTGACCAAAAGTTGACCAGATTTAACCAGGGTTGACTTGAGCTGACTAGTTTCGAAAAGAATTTTAAACAATTGAACAAAATTATTTAATTAAATGGAGTACTTACTTCTAATTAATTAAACAAAGTTATTTAATTAAATGAGAAGCCATTCCTAATTAATTAAATGAAGTTATTTAATTAAATAAGAAAAGTGTCTCTAATTAATTACAGATTACTTAATTAAATAGAAAAAGTAATTATGAGAGCATATCTCATTTTATTAAATTAAATATCTCAACAAAATCTCTCTTCAGTTCAAAAAGGAAAATTTTGAGTTCACTATTGATGAAAAGTGAGTCAAATTAGTTAACTCCTTTTTCTACTCAAATTGAATCAGTTAACTCCTTATTTTACTCAAATCAAATCTGTTAACTCCCTTTAATTTGGAAATCTCCCTTTATGACTGAACTTCACCTTTAATCCTGACTGTTGATTGAAATCGATCTCAACCGTTGATGAATTGCAGAAAAATCTATTTAAGAGACCCTCATATCTTCATTTTGAACGGTTGAATGAGAATTTGCATCGAATTGTTGCTGAAATTAATACTGACATTTACTCATATTCACATACGCAAAGAACAAGTTTGACCAAAAGTTGACCAGATTTAACTAGGGTTGACTTGAGCTGACTAGTTGCGAAAAGAATTTGAAATAATTAAACGAAATTATTTAATTAAATGGAGTACTTACTTCTAATTAAGTAAACAAAGTTATTTAATTAAATGAGAAGCCATTCCTAATTAATTAAATGAAGTTATTTAATTAAATAAGAAAAGTGTCTGTAATTAATTAAAGATTATTTAATTAAATAGAAAAAGTAATTATGAGAGCATATCTCATTTTTATAAATTAAATATCTCAACAAAATCTCTCTTGAGTTCAAAAAGGAAAATTTCTTGTTCACTATTGATAAAAAATGAGTTAAATCAGTTAACTCCTTTTTTCTACTCAAATTGAATAAGTTAACTCCTTATTTTACTCAAATTAAATCTGTTAACTCCCTTTACTTTGGAAATCTCCCTTTATCACTGAACTTCACCTCTAATCCTGATCGTTGATTGAAATCGATCTCAACCGTTGATGAATTCTAGAAAAGTCTATTTAAGACTCTCATCTCTTCATTTTGAAAGGTTGAATGAGAATTTGCATCGAATTGTTGCTGGAATTCATACTCAGATTTGCTCATATTCACATACGCAAAGATCAAGTTTGACCAAAAGTTGACCTGATTTAACCACAGTTGACTTGAGTTGACTAATTTCAAATTTTTTTTTGAAATAATTAAAAAAAACATTTAATTAAATGGAATTCTTACTCCTAATTAATTAAATGAGGTTATTTAATTAAATAAAAAAGCGTCTCTAATTAATTAAAGATTATTTAATTAAAAAGAAAAAGTAATTATGAGAGAATATCTCATTTTATTAAAGTAAATATGTTACCAAAATCTTTCTTCAGTTCAAAAAGGGAAATTTGCAGTTCACTATTGATCAAAAATGAGTAAAATCAGTTAACTCCTTTTTCTACTCAAATTGAATCAATTAACTTCTTATTTTACTCAAATTAAATCGGTTAACTCCTTTTAATTTGGAAATCTCCTTTTATGACTGAACTTCACCTTTAGTCCTGACCGTTGACTGAAATTGATCTCAACCGTTGATGAATTTCAAGAAAGTCTATTTAAGAGACCCTCATCTCCTCATTTTGAAAGGTGGAATGAGAATTTGCATCGAATTGTTGCTGGAATTCATACTCACATTTGCTCGTATTCACATACGCAAAGATCAAGTTTGACCAAAAGTTGACCAGATTTAACTACGGTTGACTAGTTTTGTAAAGAATTTTGAAATAATTAAACGAAATTATTTAATGAAATGGAGTACTTACTTCTAATTAATTAAACAAAGATATTTAATTAAATGAGAAACCATTCCTAACTAATTAAATGAAGTTATTTAATTAAATAAGAAAAGTGTCTCTAATTAATTAAAGATTATTTAATTAAATAGAAAAAGTAATTATGAGAGCATATCTCATTTTATTAAATTAAATATCTCAACAAAATCTCTCTTTAGTTCAAAAAGGGAAATTTCCAGTTCACTATTGATCAAAAATGAGTTAAATCAGTTAACTCCTTTTTCTACTCAAATTGAATCAGTTAACTTCTTATTTTACTCAAATTAAATCTGTTAACTCTCTTTAATTTGAAAATCTCCCTTTACGATTGAACTTCACCTTTAATCCTAACCGTTGATTGAAATCGATCTCAACCGTTGATGAATTCCAAGAAAGTCTATTTAAGAGACCATCATCTCTTCATTTTTAAAGGTTGAATGAGAATTTGCATCGAATATTTGTTGGAATTCATACTCACATTTGCTCATATTTACATACGCAAAGATCAAGTTCGACCAAAAGTTGTCCAGATTTAAACATGGTTGACTTGAGTTGACTAGTTTTGAAAAGAATTTTGAAATAATTAGACGAAATTATTTAATTAAATGGAGTACTTACTTCTAATTAATTAAACAAAGTTATTTAATTAAATGAAAAGCCATTCCTAACAAATTAAATGAAGTTATTTAATTAAATAAGAAAAGCATCTCTAATTAATTAAAAATTATTTAATTAAATAGAAAAAGTAATTATGAGAGCATATCTCATTTTATTAAATTAAATATCTCAACAAAATCTCTCTTAAAGTCGAAAAAGGAAATTTCCAGTTCACTATTTATCAAAAATGAGTTAAATCAGCTAACTCCTTTTTCTACTCAAATTGAATCAGTTAACTCCTTATTTTACTCAAATTAAATCTGTTAACTCCCTTTAATTTGGAAATCTCCCTTTATGACTGAACTTCACCTTTAATCCTGACTGTTGATTTAAATCGATCTCAACCGTTGATGAATTCTAGGAAAGTCTATTTAAGAGACCCTCATCTCCTCATTTTGAAAGGTTGAATGAGAATTTACATCGAATTGTTGCTAGAATTCATACTCACATTTGCTCATTTTCACATATGCAAAGATCAAGTTTGACTAAAAGTTGACCAGATTTAAGCACGGTTGACTTGAGTTGACTAATTTTGAAAAGAATTTTGAAATAATTAAATGAAATTGATTAATTAAATGGAGTACTTACTTCTAATTAATTAAACAAAGTTTTTTAATTAAATGAGAAGCCATTGCTAACTAATTAAATGAAGTTATTTAATTAAATAAGAAAAGTGTCTCTAATAAATTAAATATTAATTAAATTAAATAGAAAAAGTAATTATGAGAGCATATCTCATTTTATTAAATTAAATATCTGAACAAAATCTCTCTTCAGTTCAGAAAGGTAAATTTCCAGTTCACTATTTATCAAAAATTAGTTAAATCAGTTAACTCCTTTTTCTACTCAAATTGAATCAGTTAACTCTTTATTTTACTCAAATTAAATCTATTAACTCCCTTTAATTTGGAAATCTCCCTTTATGACTAAACTTCAGCTTTAATCCTGACCGTTGATTGAAATCGATCTCAATAATTGATGAATTTCAAGAAAAGTCTATTTAAGAGACCCTCATCTCTTCATTTTGAAAGGCTAAAGGAGAATTTGCATCGAATTGTTGTTGAAATTCATACTCACATTTGCTCATATTCACATATGCAAAGATCAAGTTTGACCAAAGGTTGACCAAATTTAACCACGGTTGACTTGAGTTGACTAGTTTTGAAAAGAATTTTGAAATAATTAGATGAAATTATTTAATTAAATCGAGTACTTACTTCTAATTAATTAAACAAAGTTATTTAATTCAATGAGAAGCCATTCCTAATTAATTAAATGAAGTTATTTAATTAAATAATAAAATTATCTCTAATTAATTAAGGATTATTTAATTAAATAGACAAAGTAATTATGAGAACATATCTCATTTTATTAAATTAAATATCTCAACAAAATCTCTCTTCAGTTCAAAAAGGGAAATTTCCAGTTCACTATTGATAAAAAATGAGTTAAATCAGTTAACTCTTTTTTCTACTCAAATTGAATTACTTAACTACTTATTTTACTCAAATTAAATCTGTTAACTCCCTTTAATTTGGAAATCTCCCTTTATGACTGAACTTCACCATTAATCCTGACTGTTGATTGAAATCGATCTCAACCGTAGATGAATTCCAGGAAAGTTTATTTAAGAGACCCTCATCTCTTCATTTTAAAAGGTTGAATGAGAATTTGCATCGAATTGTTGTTGGAATTCATACTCACATTTGCTCATATTTACATATGCAAAGATCAAGTTTGACCAGAAGTTGACCAGATTTAACCATAGTTGACTTGAGTTGACTAGTTTCGGAAAGAATTTTGAAATAATTTAAAAAAATTATTTAATTGAATGGAATACTTACTTCTAATTAATTTAAAAAATTTATTTAATTAAATGAGAAGCCATTCTTAATTACTTAAATGAAGTTATTTAATTAAATAAAACAAGTGTCTCTAATTAATTAAACATTATTTAATTAAATAGAAAAAGTAATTATGAGAGCATATCTCATTTTATTAAATTAAATATTTCAACAAAATCTCTCTTCAGTTCAAAAAGGAAAATTTCCAGTTCACTATTGATAAAAAATGAGTTAAATTAGTTGACTACATTTTCTACTCAAATTGAATCAGTTAACTCCTTATTTTACTCAAATTAAATCTGTTAACTCCCTTTAATTGGAAAATCTCCCTTTATGACTGAACTTCACCTTTAATCCTGATCGTTTATGGAAATCGATCTCAACCATTGATAAATTCCGTAAAAGTCTATTTAAGAGACCCTCATCTCTTCATTTTGAAAGGATGAATGAGAAGTTGCATTGAATTGTTGCTAGAATTCATACTCATATTTGCTCATATTCACATACGAAAAAATCACGTTTAACCACGGTTGACTTGAGTTGACTAGTATCGAAAAGAATTTTGAAATAATTTAAAAAATTATTTAATTAAATTGAGTACTTATTTCTAATTAATTAAATAAATTTGTTTAATTAAATGAGAAGCCATTCCTAATTAATTAAATGAAGTTATTTAATTAAATAAGAAAAGTGTCTCTAATTAATTAAAGATTATTTAATTAAATAGAAAAAATAATAATGAGAGCATATCTCATTTTATTAAATTAAATATCTCAAAAAAATCTCCCTTTAGTTTAAAAAGGGAAATTTCCAATTCACCATTGATAAAAAATGAGTTAAATTAGTTCACTACTGATCAAATATGAGCTAAATCAGTTAACTCTTTTTTCTACTCAAATTGAATCAGTTAACTCTTTACTTTACTCAAATTAAATCTGTTAACTTCCTTTAATTTGCAAATCTACCTTTATGACTGAACTTCACCTTTAATCCTGACCGTTGATTAAAATCGATCTCAACCGTTGATGAATTTAAGGAAAGTCTATTTAAACGACCCTCATCACTTCATTTTGAAAGGTTGAATGAGAATTTGCGTCGAGTTGTTGCTAGAATTCATACTCACATTTGCTCATATTCACATACGCAAAGATCAAGTTTGACCAAAAGTTGACTATATTTAACCACGATTGAATTGAGTTGATTAGTTTTGAAAAGAATTTATAAATAATTAAATGAAATTATTTAATTAAATGGAGTACTTACTTCTAATTAATTAAACAAAATTATTTAATTAAATGAGAAGCCATTCCTAATTAATTAAATGACGTTATTTAATTAAATAAGAAAATTTTTTCTATTTAATTAAAAATTATTTAATTAAATAAAAATAATAATTATAAGAGCATATCTCATTTTATTAAATTAAATATCTCAACATAATCTCTCTTCAGTTCAAAAAGGGAAATTTTTAGTTCACTATTGATTAAAAATGAGTTAAATCAGTTAACTTCTTTTTCTACTCAAATTGAATCAGTTAACTCCTTATTTTACTAAAATTAAATCTGTTAACTCCGTTTAATTTGGAAATCTCCTTTTATGACTGAACTTCACCTTTAATACTGACCGTTGATTCAAATCGATCTCAACCGTCGATGAATTCTATGAAAGTCTATTTAAGAGACCCTCATCTCTTCATTTTGAAAGGTTGAATGAGAATTTCCATAGAGTTGTTGCTGGAATTCATACTCACATTTGCTCATATTCACATACGCAAAGATCAAGTTTGACCAAAAGTTGACTAGATTTAACCATGGTTCACTTGAGTTGACTAGTTTCGAAAAGAATTTTAAAATAATTAAACGAAATTATTTAATTAAATGGAGTACTTACTTCTAATTAATTAAATAAAGTTATTTAATTAAATGAGAATCCATTCCTAATTAATTAAATGAAGTTATTTAATTAAATAAGAAAAGTGTCTCTAATTAATTAAAGATTACTTATTTAAATAGAAAAAGTAATTATGAGAGCATATCTCATTTTATTAAATTAAATATCTGAACAAAATCTTTCTTCAGTTCAAAAAAGGAAATTTCTAGTTCGCTATTGATAAAAAATGACTTAAATCAGTTAACTCTTTTTTCTACTCAAATTGAATCAGTTAACTCTTTACTTTACTCAAATTAAATCTGTTAACTTCCTTTAATTTGCAAATCTACCTTTATGACTGAACTTCACCTTTAATCCTGACCGTTGATTAAAATCGATCTCAACCGTTGATGAATTTAAGGAAAGTCTATTTAAACGACCCTCATCACTTCATTTTGAAAGGTTGAATGAGAATTTGCGTCGAGTTGTTGCTAGAATTCATACTCACATTTGCTCATATTCACATACGCAAAGATCAAGTTTGACCAAAAGTTGACTATATTTAACCACGATTGAATTGAGTTGATTAGTTTTGAAAAGAATTTATAAATAATTAAATGAAATTATTTAATTAAATGGAGTACTTACTTCTAATTAATTAAACAAAATTATTTAATTAAATGAGAAGCCATTCCTAATTAATTAAATGACGTTATTTAATTAAATAAGAAAATTTTTTCTATTTAATTAAAAATTATTTAATTAAATAAAAAAAATAATTATAAGAGCATATCTCATTTTATTAAATTAAATATCTCAACATAATCTCTCTTCAGTTCAAAAAGGGAAATTTTTAGTTCACTATTGATTAAAAATGAGTTAAATCAGTTAACTTCTTTTTCTACTCAAATTGAATCAGTTAACTCCTTATTTTACTAAAATTAAATCTGTTAACTCCGTTTAATTTGGAAATCTCCTTTTATGACTGAACTTCACCTTTAATACTGACCGTTGATTCAAATCGATCTCAACCGTCGATGAATTCTATGAAAGTCTATTTAAGAGACCCTCATCTCTTCATTTTGAAAGGTTGAATGAGAATTTCCATAGAGTTGTTGCTGGAATTCATACTCACATTTGCTCATATTCACATACGCAAAGATCAAGTTTGACCAAAAGTTGACTAGATTTAACCATGGTTCACTTGAGTTGACTAGTTTCGAAAAGAATTTTAAAATAATTAAACGAAATTATTTAATTAAATGGAGTACTTACTTCTAATTAATTAAATAAAGTTATTTAATTAAATGAGAATCCATTCCTAATTAATTAAATGAAGTTATTTAATTAAATAAGAAAAGTGTCTCTAATTAATTAAAGATTACTTATTTAAATAGAAAAAGTAATTATGAGAGCATATCTCATTTTATTAAATTAAATATCTGAACAAAATCTTTCTTCAGTTCAAAAAAGGAAATTTCTAGTTCGCTATTGATAAAAAATGACTTAAATCAGTTAACTCTTTTTTCTACTCAAATTGAATCAATTAACTCTTTATTTTACTCAAATTAAATCTGTTAACTCCCTTTAATTTAGAAATCTCCCTTTATGACTGAACTTCACCTTTAATCCTGACCGTTGATTGAAATCGATCTCAACCATTGATGAATTCAAGGAAAGTCTATTTAAGAGACCCTCATCTCTTCATTTTGAAAGGTTGAATGAAAATTTGCATCGAGTTGTTGCTGGAATTCATACTCACATTTGCTCATATGCACATATGCAAAGATCAAGTTTGACCAAAAGTCGACCAAATTTAACCACGGTTAACTTGAGTTGACTAGTTTCGAAAAGAATTTTTAAATAATTAAACGAAATTTTTTAATTAAATGGAGTACTTACTTCTAATTAATTAAACAAAGGTATTTAATTAAATGAGAATCCATTCCTAATTAATTAAATGAAGTTATTTAATTAAATAAGAAAAGTGTCTCTAATTAATTAAAGATTATTTAATTAAATAGAAAAAGTAATTATGAGAGCATATCTCATTTTATTAAATTAAATATCTCAACAAAATCTCTCTTCAGTTCAAAAAGGGAAATTTTTAGTTCACTATTGATAAAAAATGAGTTAAATCAGTTAAGTCCTTTTTCTACTCAAATTGAATCAGTTAACTCCTTATTTTACTCAAATTAAATCTGTTAACTCCCTTTAATTTGGAAATCTCCCTTTAGAACTGAACTTCACCTTTAATCCTATCCATTGATTGAAATCGATCTCAACCATTGATGAATTCTAGGAAAGTCTATTTAAGAGACTGTTATCTCTTCATTTTGAAAGGTTGAATGAGAATTTGCATCGAATTGTTGTTGGAATTCATACTCACATTTGCTCATATTCACATATGCAAGGATCAAGTTTGACAAAAAAATGACCAAATTTAACCACGGTCGACTTGAGTCGACTAGTTTCGAGAAGAATTTTTACATAATTAAACAAAATTATTTAATTAAATGGAGTACTTACTTCTAATTTATTAAACAAAGTTATTTAATTAAATGAGAAGCCATTCCTAATTAATTAAATGAAGTTATTTAATTAAATAAGAAAAGTGTCTCCAATTAATTAAAGATTACTTATTTAAATAGAAAAAGTAATTATGAGAGCATATCTCATTTTATTTAATTAAATATCTCAACAAAATCTTTCCTCAGTTCAAAAAAGGAAATTTCCAGTTCACTATTGATCAAAAATGACTTAAATCAGTTAACTCTTTTTTCTACTCAAATTGAATCAATTAACTCCTTATTTTACTAAAATTAAATCTATTAACTCGCTTTAATTTGGAAATCTCCCTTTATGACTGAACTTCACCTTTAATTCTGACCGTTGATTGAAATCGATGTCAACCATTGATGAATTCTAGGAAAGTCTATTTAAGAGACCCTCATCTCTTCATTTTGAAAGGTTGAATGAGAATTTGCATTGAATTGTTGCTGAAATTCATAGTCACATTTGCTCATATTCACATACGCAAAATTCAAGTTTGACCAAAAGTTTACCTGATTTAACCAATTTTGACTTGAGTTGACTAGTTTCAAATTTTTTTTTGAAATAATTAAACAAAATTATTTAATTAAATGGAATTCTTACTCCTAATTAATTAAATGAGGTTATTTAATTAAATAAAAAAGCGTCTCTAATTAATTAAAGATTATTTAATTAAAAAAAAAAAGTAATTATGAGAGAATATCTCATTTTATTAAATTAAATATGTCACCAAAATCTCTCTTCAGTTCAAAAAGGGAAATTTGCAGTTCACTATTGATAAAAAATGAGTAAAATCAGTTAACTCCTTTTTCTACTCAAATTGAATCAATTAACTTCTTATTTTACCCAAATTAAATCGGTTAACTCCTTTTAATTTGGAAATCTCCCTTTATGACTGAACTTCACCTTTAATCCTGACCGTTGATTGAAATTGATCTCAACCGTATATGAATTATTTAATGAAATGGAGTACTTACTTCTAATTAATTAAACAAAGTTATTTAATTAAATGAGAAGCCATTCCTAACTAATTAAAAGAAGTTATTTAATTAAATAAGAAAAGTGTCTCTAATTAATTAAAGATTATTTAATTAAATAGAAAAAGTAATTATGAGAGCATATCTCATTTTATTAAATTAAATATCTCAACAAAATCTCTCTTCAGTTCAAAAAGGGAAATTTGCAGTTCACTATTGATCAAAAATGAATTAAATCGGTTAACTCCTTTTTCTACTCAAATTGAATCAGTTAACTCCTTATTTTACTCAAATTAAATCTGTTAACTCTCTTTAATTTGAAAATCTCCCTTTACGATTGAACTTCACCTTTAATCTTAACCGTTGATTTAAATCGATCTCAACCGTTGATGAATTTCAAGAAAGTCTATTTAAGAGACCATCATCTCTTCATTTTTAAAGGTTGAATGAGAATTTGCATTGAATATTTGTTGGAATTCATACTCACATTTGCTCATATTTACATACGCAAAGATCAAGTTTGACCAAAAGTTGCCCAGATTTAAACACGGTTGACTTGAGTTGACTAGTTTTGAAAAGAATTTTGAAATAATTAGACAAAATTATTTAATTAAATGGAGTACTTACTTCTAATTAATTAAACAAAGTTATTTAATTAAATGAAAAGCCATTCCTAACAAATTAAATGAAGTTATTTAATTAAATAGGAAAAGCGTCTCTAATTAATTAAATATTATTTAATTAAATAGAAAAAGTAATTATGAGAGCATATCTTATTTTATTAAATTAAATATCTCAACAAAATATCTCTTAAGGTCAAAAAGGGAAATTTCCAGTTCACTATTTATCAAAAATGAGTTAAATCAGCTAATTCCTTTTTCTACTCAAATTGAATCAGTTAACTCCTTATTTTACTCAAATTAAATCTGCTAACTCCCTTTAATTTGGAAATCGCCCTTTATGACTGAACTTCACCTTTAATCCTGACCGTTGATTGAAATCGATCTCAACCGTTGATGAATTCTAGGAAAGTTTATTTAAGAGACCCTCATCTCCTCATTTTGAAAGGTTGAATGAGAATTTACATCAAATTGTTGCTAGAATTCATACTCGCATTTGCTCATATTCAGATACGTAAAGATCAAGTTTGACTAAATGTTGACCAGATTTAACCACAGTTGACTTGAGTTGATTAGTTTCGAAATCAATTTTGAAATAATTAAACAAAATTATTTAATTCAATGGAGTACTTACTTCTAGTTAATTAAATAAAGTTGTTTAATTAAATGAGAAGCCATTCCTAACTAATTAACTGAAGTTATTTAATTAAATAAGAAAAGTGTCTCTAATTAATTAAAGATTATTTAATTAAATAGAAAAAATAATTATGAGAGCATATCTCATTTTATTAAATTAAATATCTCAACAAAATCTCTCTTCAGTTCAAAAAGGTAAATTTTCAGTTCACTATTGATCAAAAATGAGTTAAATCAGTTAACTCTTTTTTCTACTCAAATTGAATCAGTTAACTCCTTATTTTACTCAAATTAAATCTGTTAACTCCCTTTAATTTGGAAATCTCATTTTATGACTAAACTTCACCTTTAATCCTGACCGTTGATTGAAATCGATCTCAACCGTTTATGAATTTAAAAAAAGTCTATTTAAGAGACCCTCATCTCTTCATTTTGAAAGGTTGAATGAGAATTTGCATCGAATTGTTGCTGGAATTCATACTCACATTTCCTCATATTCACATATGCAAAGATCAAGTTTGACTAAAAGTTGACTAGATTTAAGCACAGTTGACTTGAGTTGACTAGTTTTGAAATAATTAAACGAAATTGATTAATTAAATGGAGTACTTACTTCTAATTAATTAAACAAAGTTTTTTAATTAAATTAGAAGCCATTGCTAACTAATTAAATGAAGTTATTTAATTAAATAAGAAAAGTGTCTCTAATTAATTAAATATTAATTAATTAAATAGAAAAAGTAATTATGAGAGCATATCTCATTTTATTAAATTAAATATCTGAACAAAATCTCTCTTTAGTTCAAAAAGGGAAATTTTCAGTTCACTATTCCTAATTAATTAAATGAAGTTATTTAATTCAATAATAAAATTATCTCTAATTAATTAAAGATTATTTAATTAATTAGAAAAAGTAATTATGAGAACATATCTCATTTTATTAAATTAAATATCTCAACAAAATCTCTCTTCAGTTCAAAAAGGGAAATTTTCAGTTCATTATTGATAAGAAATGAGTTAAATCAGTTAACTCCTTTTTCTACTCAAATTGAATTAGTTAACTACTTATTTTACTCAAATTAAATCTGTTAACTCCCTTTAATTTGAAAATCTCCCTTTATGACTGAACTTCACCATTAATCCTGACCGTTGATTGAAATCGATCTCAACCGTAGATGAATTCCAAAAAAGTCTATTTAAGAGACCCTCATCTCTTCATTTTAAAAGGTTGAATGAGAATTTGCATCGAATTGTTGTTGGAATTCATACTCACATTTGCTCATATTTACATATGCAAAGATCAAATTTGACCAAAAGTTGACCAGATTTAACCACAGTTGACTTGAGTTGACTAGTTTCGAAAAGAATTTTGAAATAATTAAACAAAATTATTTAATTGAATGGAATACTTACTTCTAATTAATTTAAAAAATTTATTTAATTAAATGAGAAGCCATTCTTAATTACTTAAATGAAGTTATTTAATTAAATAAAAAAAGTGTCTCTAATTAATTGAACATTATTTAATTAAATAGAAAAAGTAATTATGAGAGCATATCTCATTTTATTAAATTAAATATTTCAACAAAATCTCTCTTCAGTTCAAAAAGAGAAATTTCCAGTTCACTATTGATAAAAAATGAGTTAAATTAGTTGACTACTTTTTCTACTCAAATTGAATCAGTTAACTCCTTATTTTACTCAAATTAAATCTGTTGACTCTCTTTAATTGGAAAATCTCCCTTTATGACTGAAGTTCACCTTTAATCCTGATCGTTTATGAAAATCGATCTCAACCGTTGATAAGCTCCGTGAAAGTCTATTTAAGAGAACCTCATCTCTTCATTTTGAAAGGATGAATGAGAAGTTGCATTGAATTGTTGCTAGAATTCATACTCATATTTGCTCATATTCACATTAAGAAAGATCACGTTTAAGCACGGTTGACTTGAGTTGACTAGTATCGAAAAGAATTTTGAAATAATTAAAAAAATTATTTAATTAAATGGAGTACTTACTTCTAATTAATTAAATAAAGTTGTTTAATTAAATGAGAAGCCATTCCTAATTAATTAAATGAAGTTATTTAATTAAATAAGAAAAGTGTCTCTAATTAATTAAAGATTATTTAATTAAATAGAAAAAATAATTATGAAAGCATATCTCATTTTATTAAATTAAATATCTCAAAAAAATCTCCCTTTAATTCAAAAAGGGAAATTTCCAATTCACCATTGATAAAAAATGAGTTAAATTAGTTCACTACTGATCAAATAAGAGCTAAATCAGTTAACTCTTTTTTCTACTCAAATTGAATCAGTTAACTCTTTATTTTACTCAAATTAAATCTGTTAACTTCCTTTAATTTGCAAATCTACCTTTATGACTGAACCTCACCTTTAATCCTGATCGTTGATTAAAATCGATCTCAACCGTTGATGAATTTAAGGAAAGTCTATTTAAGCGACCCTCATCACTTCATTTTGAAAGGTTGAATGAGAATTTGCGTCGAGTTGTTGTTGGAATTCATACTCACATTTGCTCATATTCACATACGCAAAGATCAAGTTTAACCAAAAGTTGACTAGATTTAACCACGATTGAATTGAGTTGATTAGTTTTGAAAAGAATTTGTAAATAATTAAATGAAATTATTTAATTAAATGGAGTACTTACTTCTAATTAATTAAACAAAATTATTTAATTAAATGAGAAGCCATTCTTAATTAATTAAATGACGTTATTTAATTAAATAAGAAGAGTGTCTCTACTTAATTAAAAATTATTTAATTAAATAGAAAAAATAATTATAAGAGCATATCTCATTTTATTAAATTAAATATCTCAACAAAATCTCTCTTCAGTTCAAAAAGGGAAATTTTTAGTTCACTATTGATTAAAAATGAGTTAAATCGGTTAACTTCTTTTTCTACTCAAATTGAATCAGTTAACTCATTTTACTCAAATTAAATCTGTTAACTCCGTTTAATTTGAAAATCTCTCTTTATGACTGAACTTCACTTTTAATACTGACCATTGATTCAAATCGATCTCAACCGTCGATGAATTCCAGGAAAGTCTATTTAAGAGACCCTCATCTCTTCATTTTGAAAGGTTAAATGAGAATTTGCATCGAGTTGTTGCTGGAATTCACACTCACATTCTCATATTCACATATGCAAAGATCAAGTTTGACCAAAAGTTGACTAGATTTAACCACGGTTCACTTGAGTTGACTAGTTTCGAAAAGAATTTTGAAATAATTAAACGAAATTATTTAATTAAATGGACTACTTACTTCTAATTAATTAAACAAAGTTATTTAATTAAATGAGAATCCATTCCTAATTAATTAAATGAAGTTATTTAATTAAATAAGAAAAGTGTCTCTAATTAATTAAAGATTACTTATTTAAATAGAAAAAGTAATTATGAGAGCATATCTCATTTTATTAAATTAAATATCTCAACAAAATCTTTCATAAGTTCAAAAAAGGAAATTTCCAGTTCGCTATTGATCAAAAATGACTTAAATCAGTTAACTCTTTTTTCTACTCAAATTGAATCAATTAACTCTTTATTTTACTCAAATTAAATCTTTTAACTCCATTTAATTTGGAAATCTCCCTTTATGACTTAACTTCACCTTTAATCCTGACCGTTGATTGAAATCGATCTCAACCATTGATAAATTCCAAGAAAGTCTATTTAAGAGACCCTCATCTCTTCATTTTGAAAGGTTGAATGAAAATTTGCATCGAGTTGTTGCTGGAATTCATACTCACATTTGCTCATATGCACATACGCAAAGATCAAGTTTGACCAAAAGTTGACCAAATTTAACCACGGTTAACTTGAGTTGACTAGTTTCGAAAATAATTTTTAAATAATTAAACAAATTTTTTTAATTAAATGGAGTACTTACTTCTAATTAATTAAACAAAGGTATTTAATTAAATGAGAATCCATTCCTAATTAATTAAATGAAGTTATTTAATTAAATAAGAAAAGTGTCTCTAATTAATTAAAGATTATTTAATTAAATAGAAAAAGTAATTATGAGAGCATATCTCATTTTATTAAATTAAATATCTCAACAAAATCTCTCTTCAGTTCAAAAAGAGAAATTTTTAGTTCACTATTGATAAAAAATGAGTTAAATCAGTTAAGTCCTTTTTCTACTCAAATTGAATCAGTTAACTCCTTATTTTACTCAAATTAAATCTGTTAACTCCCTTTAATTTGGAAATCTCCCTTTATAACTGAACTTCACCTTTAATCCTATCCATTGATTGAAATCGATCTCAACCATTGATGAATTCTAGGAAAGTCTATTTAAGAGACTGTTATCTCTTCATTTTGAAAGGTTGAATGAGAATTTGCATCGAATTGTTGTTGGAATTCATACTCACATTTGCTCATATTCACATATGCAAGGATCAAGTTTGACCAAAAGTTCACCAAATTTAACCACGGTTGACTTGAGTCGACTAGTTTCGAAAAGAATTTTTAAATAATTAAACGAAATTATTTAATTAAATTGAGTAGTTACTTCTAATTTATTAAATAAAGTTATTTAATTAAATGAGAAGCCATTCCTAATTAATTAAATGAAGTTATTTAATTAAATAAGAAAAGTGTCTCCAATTAATTAAAGATTACTTATTTAAATAGAAAAAGTAATTATGAGAGCATATCTCATTTTATTTAATTAAATATCTCAACAAAATCTTTCCTCAGTTCAAAAAAGGAAATTTCCAGTTCACTATTGATCAAAAATGACTTAAATCAGTTAACTCTTTTTTCTACTCAAATTGAATCAATTAACTCCTTATTTTACTAAAATTAAATCTATTAACTCGCTTTAATTTGGAAATCTCCCTTTATGACTGAACTTCACCTTTAATTCTGACCGTTGATTGAAATCGATGTCAACCATTGATGAATTCTAGGAAAGTCTATTTAAGAGACCCTCATCTCTTCATTTTGAAAGGTTGAATGAGAATTTGCATTGAATTGTTGCTGAAATTCATAGTCACATTTTCTCATATTCACATACGCAAAGATCAAGTTTGACCAAAAGTTTACCTGATTTAACCACGGTTGACTTGAGTTGACTAATTTCAAATTTTTTTTGAAATAATTAAACAAAATTATTTAATTAAATGGAATTCATACTCCTAATTAATTAAATGAGGTTATTTAATTAAATAAAAAAGCGTCTCTAATTAATTAAAGATTATTTAATTTTTAAAAAAAAGTAATTATGAGAGAATATCTCATTTTATTAAATTAAATATGTCACCAAAATCTCTCTTCAGTTCAAAAAGGGAAATTTGCAGTTCACTATTGATAAAAAATGAGTAAAATCAGTTAACTCCTTTTTCTACTCAAATTGAATCAATTAACTTCTTATTTTACTCAAATTAAATCGGTTAACTCCTTTTAATTTGGAAATCTCCCTTTATGACTGAACTTTACCTTTAATCCTGACCGTTGATTGAAATTGATCTCAACCGTTGATGAATTCCAAGAAAGTCTATTTAAGAGACCCTCATCTCTTCATTTTGAAAGGTGGAATGAGAATTTGCATCGAATTGTTGCTAGAATTCATACTCACATTTGCTCATATTCACATACGCAAAGATCAAGTTTGACCAAAAGTTGACCAGATTTAACTACAGTTGACTAGTTTTGTAAAGAATTTTGAAATAATTAAATGAAATTATTAAATGAAATGGAGTACTTACTTCTAATTAATTAAACAAAGTTATTTAATTAAATGAGAAGCCATTCCTAACTAATTAAATGAATTGTGATGTGAATATCACACAGTTAAATCCTGATATTCACATCACAATTTGACTAGCTGTGGAAATCATGTCCTACTTATTAATTAAATGAAGTTATTTAGTTAAATAAGAAAAGTGTCTCTAATTAATTAAAGATTATTTAATTAAATAGAAAAAGTAATTATGAGAGCATATCTCATTTTATTAAATTAAATATCTCAACAAAATCTCTCTTCAGTTCAAAAAGGGAAATTTGCAGTTCACTATTGATCAAAAATGAGTTAAATCAGTTAACTCCTTTTTCTACTCAAATTGAATCAGTTAACTCCTTATTTTACTCAAATTAAATCTATTAACTCTCTTTAATTTGAAAATCTCCCTTTACGATTGAACTTCACCTTTAATCCTAACCGTTGATTGAAATCGATCTCAACCGTTGATGAATTCCAAGAAAGTCTATTTAAGAGACCATCATCTCTTCATTTTTAAAGGTTGAATGAGAATTTGCATCGAATATTTGTTGGAATTCATACTCACATTTGCTCATATTTACATACGCAAAGATCAAGTTTGACCAAAAGTTGCCCAGATTTAAACACGGTTGACTTGAGTTGACTAGTTTTGAAAAGAATTTTGAAATAATTATACGAAATTATTTAATTAAATGGAGTACTTACTTCTAATTAATTAAACAAAGTTATTTAATTAAATGAAAAGCCATTCCTAACAAATTAAATGAAGTTATTTAATTAAATAAGAAAAGCGTCTCTAATTAATTAAAAATTATTTAACTAAATAGAAAAAGTAATTATGAGAGCATATCTCATTTTATTAAATTAAATATCTCAACAAAATCTCTCTTAAGGTCAAAAAGGGAAATTTCCAGTTCACTATTTATCAAAAATGAGTTAAATCAGCTAACTCCTTTTTCTACTCAAATTGAATCAGTTAACTCCTTATTTTACTCAAATTAAATCTGTTAACTCTCTTTAATTTGGAAATCTCCCTTTATGACTGAACTTCACCTTTAATCCTGACCGTTGATTGAAATCGATCTCAACCGTTGATGAATTCTAGGAAAGTTTATTTAAGAGACCCTCATCTCCTCATTTTGAAAGGTTGAATGAGAATTTACATCGAATTGTTGCTAGAATTCATACTCACATTTGCTCATTCACATACGCAAAGATCAAGTTTGACTAAATGTTGACCAGATTTAACCACGATTGACTTGAGTTGATTAGTTTCGAAATCAATTTTGAAATAATTAAACAAAATTATTTAATTCAATGGAGTACTTACTTCTAGTTTATTAAATAAAGTTGTTTAATTAAATGAGAAGCCATTCCTAACTAATTAACTGAAGTTATTTAATTAAATAAGAAAAGTGTCTGTAATTAATTAAAGATTATTTAATTAAACAGAAAAAATAATTATGAGAGCATATCTCATTTTATTAAATTAAATATCTCAACAAAATCTCTCTTAATTTCAAAAAAGGAAATTTCCAGTTCACTATTTATCAAAAATGAGTTAAATCAGCTAACTCCTTTCTCTACTCAAATTGAATCAGTTAACTCCTTATTTTACTCAAATTAAATCTGTTAACTCCCTTTAATTTGGAAATCTCCCTTTATGACTGAACTTCACCTTTAATCCTAACCGTTGATTGAAATTGATCTCAACCGTTGATGAATTCTAGGAAAGTCTATTTAAGAGACCCTCATCTCCTCATTTTGAAAGGTTGAATGAGAATTTACATCGAATTGTTGCTAGAATTCATACTCACATTTGCTCATATTCACATACGCAAAGATCAAGTTTGACTAAATGTTGACCAGATTTAACCACGGTTGACTTGAGTTGACTAGTTTTGAAAAGAATTTTGAAATAATTAAACGAAATTGATTAATTAAATGGAGTACTTACTTCTAATTAATTAAACAAAGTTTTTTAATTAAATGAGAAGCCATTGCTAACTAATTAAATGAAGTTATTTAATTAAATAAGAAAAGTGTTTCTAATTAATTAAATATTAATTAATTAAATATTAATTAATTAAATAGAAAAATTAATTATGAGAGCATATCTCATTTTATTAAATTAAATATCTCAACAAAATCTCTCTTCAGTTCAAAAAGGGAAATTTCTAGTTCACTATTTATCAAAAACGAGTTAAATCAGTTAACTCCTTTTTCTACTCAAATTGAATCAGTTAACTCTTTATTTTACTCAAATTAAATCTGTTAACTCCTTTTAATTTAAAAATCTCCCTTTATGACTAAACTTCACCTTTAATCCTGACCATTGATTGAAATCGATCTCAATCGTTGATGAATTTCAAGAAAGTCTATTTAAGAGACCCTCATCTCTTCATTTTGAAAGGCTAAAGGAGAATTTGCATCGAATTGTTGTTGAAATCCATACTCACATTTCCTCATATTCACATATGCAAAGATCAAGTTTGACCAAATTTAACCATGGTTGACTTGAGTTGACTAGTTTTGAAAAGAATTTTGAAATAATAGATGAAATTATTTAATTAAATTGAGTACGTAGTTCTAATTAATTAAACAAAGTTATTTAATTCAATGAGAAGCCATTCCTAATTAATTAAATGAAGTTATTTAATTAAATAATAAAATTATTTCTAATTAATTAAAGATTATTTAATTAAATAGAAAAAGTAATTATGAGAACATATCTCATTTTATTAAATTAAATATCTCAACAAAATCTCTCTTCAGTTCAAAAAGGGAAATTTTCAGTTCACTATTGATAAAAAATGAGTTAAATCAGTTAACTCCTTTTTCTACTCAAATTGAATTAGTTAACTACTTATTTTGCTCAAATTAAATTTGTTAACTCCCTTTAATTTGGAAATCTCCCTTTATGACTGAACTTCACCATTAATCCTGACCGTTGATTGAAATCAATCTCAACCGTAGATGAATTCCAAGAAAGTCTATTTAAGAGACCCTCATCTCTTCATTTTAAAAGGTTGAATGAGAATTTGCATCGAATTGTTGTTGGAATTCATACTCACATTTGCTCATATTTACATATGCAAAAATCAAGTTTGACCAAAAGTTGACCAGATTTAACCACAGTTGACTTGAATTGACTAGTTTCGAAAAGAATTTTGAAATAATTAAATAAAATTATTTAATTGAGTGGAATACTTACTTCTAATTAATTTAAAAAATTTATTTAGTTAAATGAGAAGCCATTCTTAATTACTTAAATGATGTTATTTAATTAAATAAAAAAAGTGTCTCTAATTAATTAAACATTATTTAATTAAATAGAAAAATTAATTATGAGAGCATATCTCATTTTATTAAATTAAATATTTCAACAAAATCTCTCTTCAGTTCAAAAAGGAAAATTTCCAGTTCACTATTGATAAAAAATGAGTTAAATTAGTTGACTACTTTTTCTACTCAAATTGAATCAGTTAACTCCTTATTTTACTCAAATTAAATCTGTTAACTCCCTTTAATTGGAAAATCTCCCTTTATGACTGAACTTCACCTTTAATCCTGATCGTTTATGGAAATCGATCTCAACCGTTGATAAATTCCGTGAAAGTCTATTTAAGAGACCCTCATCTCTTCATTTTGAAAGGATGAATGAGAAGTTGCATTGAATTGTTGCTAGAATTCATACTCATATTTGCTCATATTCACATACGGAAAGATCACGTTTAACCACGGTTGACTTGAGTTGACTAGTATCGAAAAGAATTTTGAAATAATTAAAAAAATTATTTAATTAAATGGAGTACTTACTTCTAATTAATTAAATAAAGTTGTTTAATTAAATGAGAAGCCATTCCTAATTAATTAAATGAAGTTATTTAATTAAATAAGAAAAGTGTCTCTAATTAATTAAAGATTATTTAATTAAATAGAAAAAATAATTATGAGAGCATATCTCATTTTATTAAATTAAATATCTCAAAAAAATCTCCCTTTAGTTCAAAAAGGGAAATTTTCAATTCACCATTGATAAAAAATGAGTTAAATTAGTTCACTACTGATCAAATATGAGCTAAATCAGTTAACTCTTTTTTCTACTCAAATTGAATCAGTTAACTCTTTATTTTACTCAAATTAAATCTGTTAACTTCCTTTAATTTTCAAATCTACCTTTATGACTGAACTTCACCTTTAATCCTGACCGTTGATTAAAATCGATCTCAACCGTTGATGAATTTAAGGAAAGTCTATTTAAGTGACCCTCATCACTTCATTTTGAAAGGTTGAATGCGAATTTGCGTCGATTTGTTGCTGGAATTCATACTCACATTTACTCATATTCACATACGCAAAGATCAAGTTTGACCAAAAGTTGACTAGATTTAACCACGATTGAATTGAGTTGATTAGTTGTGAAAAGAATTTATAAATAATTAAATGAAATTATTTAATTAAATGGAGTACTTACTTCTAATTAATTAAACAAAATTATTTAATTAAATGAGAAGCCATTCCTAATTAATTAAATGACGTTATTTAATTAAATAAGAAAAGTGTCTCTACTTAATTAAAAATTATTTAATTAAATAGAAAAAATAATTATAACAGCATATCTCATTTTATTAAATTAAATATCTCAACAAAATCTCTCTTCAGTTCAAAAAGGGAAATTTTCAGTTCACTATTAATTAAAAATGAGTTAAATCGGTTAACTTCTTTTTCTACTCAAATTGAATCAGTTAACTCCTTATTTTACTCAAATTAAATCTGTTAACTCCGTTTAATTTGAAAATCTCCTTTTATGACTGAACTTCACCTTTAATACTGACCGTTGATTCAAATCGATCTCAACCGTCGATGAATTCCAGGAAAGTCTATTTAAGAGACCCTCATCTCTTCATTTTGAAAGGTTGAAAGAGAATTTGCATCGAGTTGTTGCTGGAATTCATACTCACATTTGCTCATATTCACATACGCAAAGATCAAGTTTGACCAAAAGTTGACTAGATTTAACCACGGTTCACTTGAGTTGACTAGTTTCGAAAAGAATTTTGAAATAATTAAACGAAATTATTTTATTAAATGGACTACTTACTTCTAATTAATTAAACAAAGTTATTTAATTAAATGAGAATCTATTCCTAATTAATTAAATGAAGTTATTTAATTAAATAAGAAAAGTGTCTCTAATTAATTAAAGATTACTTATTTAAATAGAAAAAGTAATTATGAGAGCATATCTCATTTTATTAAATTAAATATCTCAACAAAATCTTTCTTCAATTCAAAAAAGGAAATTTCCAGTTCGCTATTGATCAAAAATGACTTAAATCAGTTAACTCTTTTTTCTACTCAAATTGAATCAATTAACTCTTTATTTTACTCAAATTAAATCTATTAACTCCCTTTAATTTGGAAATCTCCCTTTATGACTGAACTTCACCTTTAATCATGACCGTTGATTGAAATCGATCTCAACCATTGATGAATTCCAGGAAAGTCTATTTAAGAGACCCTCATCTCTTCATTTTGAAAGGTTGAATGAAAATTTGCATCGAGTTGTTGCTGGAATTCATACTCACATTTGCTCATATGCACATACGCAAAGATCAAGTTTGACCAAAAGTCGACCAAATTTAACCACGGTTAACTTGAGTTGACTAGTTTCGAAAAGAATTTTTAAATAATTAAACAAAAAATTTTAATTAAATGGAGTACTTACTTCTAATTAATTAAACAAAGGTATTTAATTAAATGAGAATCCATTCCTAATTAATTAAATGAAGTTATTTAATTAAATAAGAAAAGTGTCTCTAATTAATTAAAGATTATTTAATTAAATAGAAAAAGTAATTATGAGAGCATATCTCATTTTATTAAATTAAATATCTCAACAAAATCTCTCTTCAGTTCAAAAAGGGAAATTTTTAGTTCACTATTGATAAAAAATGAGTTAAATCAGTTAAGTCCTTTTTCTACTCAAATTGAATCAGTTAACTCCTTATTTTACTCAAATTAAATCTGTTAACTCCCTTTAATTTGGAAATCTCCCTTTATAACTGAACTTCACCTTTAATCCTATCCATTGATTGAAATCGATCTCAACCATTGATGAATTCTAGGAAAGTCTATTTAAGAGACTATTATCTCTTCATTTTGAAAGGTTGAATGAGAATTTGCATCGAATTGTTGTTGGAATTCATACTCACATTTGCTCATATTCACATATGCAAGGATCAAGTTTGACCAAAAGTTGACCAAATTTAACCACGGTCGACTTGAGTCGACTAGTTTCGAAAAGAATTTTTACATAATTAAATGAAATTATTTAATTAAATGGAGTAGTTACTTCTAATTTATTAAACAAAGTTATTTAATTAAATGAGAAGCCATTCCTAATTAATTAAATGAAGTTATTTAATTAAATAAGAAAAGTGTCTCCAATTAATTAAAGATTACTTATTTAAATAGAAAATGTAATTATGAGAGCATATCTCATTTTATTTAATTAAATATCTCAACAAAATCTTTCCTCAGTTCAAAAAAGGAAATTTCCAGTTCACTATTGATAAAAAATGACTTAAATCAGTTAACTCTTTTTTCTACTCAAATTGAATCAATTAACTCCTTATTTTACTAAAATTAAATCTATTAACTCGCTTTAATTTGGAAATCTCCCCTTATGACTGAACTTCACCTTTAATTCTGACCGTTGATTGAAATCGATGTCAACCATTGATGAATTCCAGGAAAGTCTATTTAAGAGACCCTCATCTCTTCATTTTGAAAGGTTGAATTAGAATTTGCATTGAATTGTTGTTGTAATTCATAGTCACATTTGCTCATATTCACATACGCAAAGATCAAGTTTGACCAAAAGTTTACCAGATTTAACCACGGTTGACTTGAGTTGAGTAGTTTCGAAAAGAATTTTGAAATAATTAAACGAAATTATTTAATTAAATGGAGTACTTACTTCTAATTAATTAAACAAAGTTATTTAATTAAATGAGAGCCATTCCTAATTAATTAAATGAAGTTATTTAATTAAATAAGAAAAGTGTCTCTAATTAATTAATGATTATTTAATTAAATAGAAAAAGTAATTATGAGAGCATATCTCATTTTATTAAATTAAATATCTCAACAAAATCTCTCTTTAGTTCGAAAAGGGAAATTTTCAGTTCACTATTGATAAAAAAATGTGTTGAATCAGTTAACTCCTTTTTCTACTCAAATTGAATCACTTAACTCCTTATTTTACTCAAATTAAATCTGTTAACTCCTTTTAATTTGAAAATCTCCATTTATGACTGAACTTCACCTTTAATCCTGACCGTTGATTGAAATCGATCTAAATCATTGATGAATTCTAGGAAAGTCTATTTAAGAGACACTCATCTCTTCATTTTGAAAGGTTGAATGAGAATTTGAATCGAATTGTTGCTGGAATTCATACTCGCATTTTCTCATATTCACATACGCAAAGATCAAGTTTGACCAAAAGTTGACCAGATTTAACCACGGTTGACTTGAGTTGACTAGTTTCGTAAAGAATTTTGAAATAATTAAACGAAATTATTTAATTAAATGGAGTACTTACTTTTAATTCATTAAACAAAGTTATTTAATTAAATGAGAAGCCATTCCTAGTTAATTAAATGAAGTTATTTAATTAAATAAGAAAAGTGTCTCTAATTAATTGAAGATTACTTAAACAAATAGAAAAAGTATTTATGAGAGCATATCTTATTTTATTAAATTAAATATCTCAACAAAATCTATCTTCAGTTCAAAAAGGGAAATTTCCAGTTCACTATTAATCAAAAATGAGTTAAATCAGTTAACTCGTTTTTCTACTCAAATTGAATCAGTTAACTCCTTATTTTACTCAAATTAAATCTGTTAGCATCATTTAATTTGGAAATCTCCCTTTATGACTGAACGTCACCTTTAATCCTGACCAGTGATTGAAATCAATCTCAACCATTGATGAATTCTAGGAAAGTCTATTTAAGAGACCCTCATCTCTTCATTTTGAAAGGTTCAATGAGAATTTCCATCGAGTTGTTGCTGAAATTCATACTCACATTTGCTCATATTCACATATGCAAAGATCAAGTTTGACCAAAATTTGATCAGATTTAACCACGGTTAACTAGAGTTGACTAGTTTCAAAAAGAATTTTAAAATAATTAAACAAAATTATTTAATTAAATGGAGTACTTCTAATTAATTAAACAAAGTTATTTAATTAAATGAGAAGCCATTCTTAATTAATTAAATCAAGTTATTTAATTAAATAAGAAAAGTGTCTCTAATTAATTAAAGATTACTCAATTAAATAGAAAAAGTAATTATGAGAGCATATCTCAATTTATTAAATTAAATATCTTAACAAAATCTTTCTTCAGTTCAAAAAGGGAAATTTCCAGTTCATTATTGATCAAAAATGAGTTAAATCAGTTAACTCCTTTTTCTAGTCAAATTGAATCAGTTAACTCCTTATTTTACTCAAATTAAATCTGTTAACTCCCTTTAATTTGGAAATCTCCCTTTATGACTGAACTTCACCTTTAATCCTGACCGTTGATTGAAATCGATCTCAACCGTTGATGAATTTCAAGAAAGTCTATTTAAGAGTGATGGGGACACAACCCAAGAACAGAATGGACACAACAGAAAAGGGAAATTGTATTAACTTAGAAAATAAGCTATTAGAAATAGTACAGAGAAAATAAACTTCAGAACATGCCCTAAGGGCTTACAATAGCATAAATCTGGAGATAATTTCTCCTTTCAGTACCTCCTCTCAAAGTCCACTCTGAACTGCCTTTTACAATGCTAGAAATCTCCTTAAATAGACTCCGGAGGTTTAAGGACTAGGAGTACATTCTAGAAAGTGCTAGTAGGCATCCACCAACAAAATGGAAGGTTCTAGAAGCTGTGTTAGAAGTCGGTGCAAATCTAGAAGAATCCAAAAATGGTAATCGAACTTTCAGGAGGCATAACTTTTGAACCGTAGCTTCGATTGACGAATTGTTTACATTTTTGAAAAGCTCTCGAAGCGCTCTATAGCCATATGGACCAGTTTTGCTCATCCCCCATTTTTTGACCCTTTTTGAGGTCATTTAATGCCCCAAACCTGACTTTGAAGCATTCTTAGGAGGTGTCCAAAACTCGAAAAACTGCAATAACTTTCAAACCGTGGGGCCTATTGACCTGATTCTTTTTCTGGAATGCTCTAAAGTATGATTACATTCATTTGGCCAATTCACACCTTCTAGTTTACCAAAATGATGGCCTAAATACATGCTCCTATTTTTTTGAGATTTTCAAATGCACTGATAGTGGAACTGTGAGAGTTGGAACCTTTATTTGACCCAAATGGGTATCTAAAAATGAAAACACGTGAAATAGAAACTAAGTCTAAGTACATTTTTTTGGATGACACAGGATTGCCCTTATACCTCTGGATGCTCCTGCATCAGACAACCAGGGTAGATTTAAAAGTGACCCTGTCATTTTATAAATGGTAGAGGAAATTCCAAATGGAAAACCTCAGCTGCTGAAATCCAAGTTGAGTCCTCGATCGGCTGTCCTTTCCACTTCACCAAATACTCTTCATACTGCTTGTTTCTAGTACTCCACTTCACCAAATACTCTTCATACTGCCTGTTTCTAGTACTCCTACCCACACGATGATCTAGAATGTCTTCTATCTCCTCCTTCTTAGAAGCAGGAATTGGACATGGCTCTAACACCAGCTCCTCATCTCCACCATCATTGTCATGCCCAAACTACGAGGGAAAAACACAATTTTTTTTTTTTTTTTTTTTAAAGGATAATTAAAATGCACTAAGATGATAAGGTTATGTTCACAGTTAGGTAAAGGTTTTCTATACTATTAAATTAATACTCTCGTTGTAAAGTTTGATATCAACATTAGTTTCCTTAATTTCTTTCTTATAACACACTGTATTTAAAATCATTAAAATGAAACATTTGAAATCTGACTAAAAGAATATAGCAAAACTATTTAACATTTTGCAATAGTCTAATATTGACATAAAAATCGAGGCACTTGCTAGCTGACTATCACTCTAAAATTATTCATAATTTCTCTACTAATCTAATTTGGATATTATCTAAAACAATTCATATCTAAAATTTAATTACTAACAAAATAGACTGATTTAAATTATGGTTAAACTATCATAATAATAACATTAAACTAAAATTATGTCAACCTAAACATGTTATTTAGGTAGATCCTAAGCAACTAACAACTAACCCCTAAATTAATTGATCATTAAATTAGCATTTTCTAAAATAATGACACAACTAAAATAATTAAAACTATACTAACTAACTCTGAAGAACAAAACTTCTAACAATAACTAATAATAAAAGATGTAACTAGTTATACTAAACTAACCACATAAATAATAAACTAACTAAAGCAATGTTAATAAATTAACTAATTATACTAAAAAATTAAAATTTCACTTGAAACTAACTAATGAAATTACTAACTAATGCTAATTTAAAAATCATCAACTAAATCTATAAATTTTAATCTAACAACAAAGTGGACTAAAACAATACTAACCACTTAATATATTAAACTAACTTAATTTAACTAAAATCTAAATTCAACTATCTAACAAAATAAACTAACAAACATACTAAAACATAACTAAACCAACTTAACACAAAAACATCTTAACTAAACTTAACTCTAACACTAAAACAATTTTAAATCTAACTAAAACAAATAAATTAAACAATACAATACATAACAACTAAACTAACCTACCTACTAACTACTCTAACCACTAACCCTTAACCCTACTAACCCTACGAAACCCACCTGCCTAGCCTAAATCCCACATGCCTGGGCAGCTTTCCAAGAGTGGTGTGTTGTCCCAAGTCTGCAACCGCAGACCTGCCACCCTTCTCCTCCCCTTGCATGCCAAATAGGCTTGAAGCTAGCGCAAGGTAAGTCTAAAAAAAAATAGAACATGCTAAGTTTCCCCCCCTCCATAAAGGAGAAAGAAAGAGGAGCGCTCGACTTCAAAGTAGAAAAGTACGGTGGTGATAAGATGGTGAAAACAAACTCTTACAAACCCCACATTAAAACTAGCCAACCCAAGAAAAGGTACAGGAGAGGTGGTGACCAAAGGAAATAGGGGGCCAAAGATTTAGTCAAATAACATTTCAACTTGCTCCCTCCAAAGTTTGCTCACATGAACCAAGGTGGCTGCAAAATCCATGAGGGGTGATAAGCATTTAACATATAAAGTTTTATAGGTGAAAGGGAGATATTTGGTTTATATTAGTTTTTAATTAGGTTATACAAAATTTCAAATATCATTATTATTATAATTTAATTTTACAAGATTCAACATATGATTTAAAAGAAGATATTTAAAAGAATATTCTCTGTCCATAAAATTCTAAATGTCAAGCCCATACAAAAGGCAGAGAGTTTTCTTACTCTCTTGGGCCACATTTTTTTTGAAAATTTTCTAAGTGTAGAGTTTAAGTCATGCATTTTTTTAAAAATTTTTTTGTATATAATTGGAATAGAATTAAAACATAGATTTAATCATTTACTCAATAATGCAAGTTTGATTAATATCCAATAATCATAAAACTAATTTTACGTGAATGAACATAAATTTCCATTTTCAACATATATGAACAACTAGATATAATGCCAAACTGAACATCATCAATTCCATCCAAATTTTAAAATTCATCCATCTAAAATTAAAATTTAAAATTAAATCACATGACAAGCAATTATACCCAACACCAATTTGATTGGCCAACCTGATTCAAAGGCTCAGCCGAGAAAGAATCAGGAAGAAAACTCGGCTTCGTTGCCATTACAACAAAGTTTGGATTACAAATTTCATAGGATATCAATCCCAATTTACAACACTTAAATTAAATTTCTTTCATGAGCCTCATCAAGGGTTCCATATCAATTTCTGCAACACATTTCTACAAACCATGGAAGAAACAGAATCTGATCAGGTGACAATCAAGCATAACCAAGAGAAAATCAAACATGCATATCATACATGGTTTACACAATAGGATTCACAATGAATCAAGACTAGGGAAAGGTGGATTCTTCCAACAGGAGAAGCCAAGCACAACACCAATTTAGATGCCCAATCGGGGCTAATAACCAAGAACTCCCATTCTTTCATTTAAACATGTCATACTCATACCAGGTTTGTGCTGACGGGTAGGGGCCCATAACACCCTACCCTTTATCCCTCTTCTCATCCTGAGAAGAGACTCTACACAGGTTGGAGTCCAACTAAACAGACCTTTCCCAAAATTGGTCACTTCTACCCTCTCCAAGGGTGAGTAATACCAAAACACCCATGCAAGAGAAAAACTCAAAATTTCAAACATAAACAAGAAAGGAAAACAACAAAATAACATGGTTAGAAAATCTTCCCAACATACCCACAACCATACAAACAGTGAAACAACAACATGGTAGCATGAACATGAAACAAAACATAAAAACTAAATAAGGGAGATGAGAATTTCCTACCTTCACAAAGAGGTAATGGCAATGAACAAATTTGAGTAGAGTTTCCACTTCCTTCCTTCAATCTTCAAGAAATCTTCTCTAAATGTAGAGATTGGGTAACAACAAACTAGTCCAAGGAAGGCCTCTAAATAAGCCTCCAACTCAACCACCCAAAAGGAGCAATAACTATTTTCACCCACTAGCAACTCTAGAAACTCCTAACTCAACCTACACTATGGTTAAACCCTAAGTGGAGATGAGGTGAGGTAACTCAAGATAACCATGGTAAATTTTCGCACAAAGGCAAAAGGGACTTTTTGAGTGACCTCAAAAGTCAAAAAAAGGGGCTTAGGGGTTGGAAAAGACCCCTAACCCATACCCATACCCTTTGGTTAGAATAATAACATGTTTAAAAGCCTTAGGAAGAGGTTTAGAGTCAAATAAAATCTAGGAATAAAATAGGTCCATCTAACTACTCTAACTTGCAAATTAAGCACTTATCCGGATTAGGGATGATTAACCCTAATTAAGAACCTAATAGAAAACTGACACTAACTTAAACCAACTTGGTCTAAAGGTTAAACAATTAACCCTAAACAGCACACCGAAGCACATAAACATTTTATGAGTGTCAAGCGACATTGAAAGAACATAATTACGAACATTAACATTCACTGAACAAAGGAGATACATACATAAATCTCACAATAAAATACATGAATTATGAACAACAAGGCTTCCAAAAATTGGCACAAAGAGATCAGTTATGTTCCTCCGTAGGGTTTCTCAGCTAAATATATGCACACTCATTGCACACATCAGTAATCCCATAAAATCACATGTACATAAATGTATACGTATTCAGAAATTCACATAAATTAAAACATACATCAATAAAGGTTTCTTCATCCTACATAATTCTTAACCATTTAAAATATCTTAAATCAAAATCTCAATCCTACATTTACTGATTTCATCAACATACATATACATGAACATTAAATGACAATCATCAAATATCTCTGAAGTAACATCACACAACATGAAATAATAAAGTATGTTCTAACCATCAGATAATGTCTCGACATCTCGAGTCGTGAATATCAAAAAAAATAATAGTAATGCATCACTATGCTATGATGGGTTGGGGTGAGGCCTCACAATCATCATGATACTTTTTTAAATCTGCAATGTTGAAAATGGGAGAAATGTGAATACCGTCTTGCAGCTCCACTTCATATACATTTCCTAAGTCATATTTCTTCAAAAATTTTGCAGGGGCCAAATTTTTTCATTTTCAGCTTGTTGTAAGTACCGGCTGGAAATCTTTCTTTTCGTAAGTGCACCATGACTAAATCTCCTACTTGGAATTCCTTATGTCATCTCCTTTAATCCACCCTAGCTTTATACTCTTGATTCATCTTGGTAATGTGTGCTTGAACCTCCTAATGTAGACGCTTGATATGTTCAGCAAATTCCTTAGCTTCAACACTTGTCCTCTCCCCTTGTTCTATCTTCCTCAGCTCTGGTGCAGTCCTTAGGCTACTCCCATATACAATTGGAATGGTGATTTTCTAGTACTCCTATTTACAGAGTTATTATAAGCAAACTCTGCCT
Source organism: Cupressus sempervirens (assembly GCA_028749045.1). Taxonomy (NCBI): domain Eukaryota; kingdom Viridiplantae; phylum Streptophyta; class Pinopsida; order Cupressales; family Cupressaceae; genus Cupressus; species Cupressus sempervirens. Next base: position 281,785,652 of record CM053791.1, read on the forward strand.
ATGGTAGAATCAAATCCCATCCCTTGGGCTTATCCCCAACTAAACATCTCAGCAAATTGCCCAGACTCCTGTTTACCACTCCTATTTGCCCGTCAGTTTGTGGGTGATACGTGAAACTAAATTTCAAGTCTGTTCTCAACTTTTTCCACAATGTCCTCCAAAAATACCCCATAAATTTAGTATCTCTGTCAGAAACTATACTCCTTGGAAGACCATGTAGTCTTACCACCTCTTTGAAAAACAAGTCTGCAATATGGACAACATCATGAGTTTTGTGGCATAGAATGAAATGTGCCATTTTGGAGAACCTATCAACCACCACGAATATTGAGTCATTACCCCTTTGTGTCCTTGGCAATCCAAGAACAAAATCCATACTTATGTCCTCCCATGGCCTTGATGGAATATACAATGGCTGATATAGTCTAGTATTATGGCTGAATCCCTTAGCAACTTGACAAACTTGACAATTCTGTACAAACTTCTTCACATCCTGTGAAATTTGAGGCCAAAAATAATGTTCTCTAAGAATGGAAATGGTCTTATCTCGACCAAAATGTCCTGCCATCCCTCCACTGTGTTTCTCCTTAATTAGATTTTCTCTCATGGAACTCCTTAGAATGCACAATTGACTACCTTTGAATAACATACCATCCTAAATCAAATAGTCTAACCAATTGGTTCTATCTATAGCAACATGCTCTTTACAAACTTTTCAGGCTTCAGCAAAATCAGAATCCTCAGGGTACAAATTCTTGAGTTCATCAAACCCAACTACTTCAACCTACATTACTGTAAGCAACAACTGTCTCCTACTTAGTGCATCTGCAACCCTATTAGATTTTCCACTTCTATGCTTCAACACAAATGTATAACTCTGCAAGAACTCTACCCACTTCATATGCCTATGATTCAATTTACCTTGACTATTTAGGTACTGTAATGCCTGATGATCAGTATAAAAAATAGATTCCTTTGGCAATAAATAATGCCTCCATTTCTTTAAAGCCTAAACTATTGCATAGAACTCTTGATCATAAACAGAATAGTTCTTCTTTGCATCATTCAATTTTTCACTAAAATATGCAGTAGGCTTACCTTCTTGGCTTAATACAACCCCAATAGCACTACCACTAGCATCACAATCCACCTTGAACACTTTTCTAAAATCTGAAAGTGCCAAGACAGGTTGTTTTGTCACCTTCTTCTTCAGCAATTCAAAACTTCTCGCCACTGCTGTAGTCCATTTGAACTCTTTTCTATCCCCTCTTATTGTATCAGTTAGGGGTGCACATATACCACTGAAATTCTTAATAAAATTCCTATAAAAAATAACAAGACCATGAAATGATCTCACCTCAGTAGTGGACCTTGGAGTAGGCCATTCCAAGATGGCTTTTACCTTCCCTGGATCCATTTTGAGACCTTCAGGTGATATAACAAACCCCAAATAGACTAATTCCCTTTTTGCAAAGTTACACTTCTTCAGATTAATTAATAGTTTCTCTTCCCTTAGCCTTTAAATGACACTACGAATATGCATTAAATGTTTTTCCAAAAATTTTCTAAAAATTAAAATATCATCCAAATAGACAATAACAAATTTTCCCAAGAACTTCTTAAGTACCTCATTCATGAGCCGCATGAAGGTGCTTGAAGCGTTCATCAATCCAAAGGGCATGACTAACCACTCATAAAGACCCTCCTTGGTCTTGAAGGCTATTTTCCACTCATCTCCTTCTTGAATCCGTATCTGGTGATAACCACTCTTCAGATCTATCTTTTTGAAGTACTGAGCTCCACTCAAGCAGTCCATAATATCATCCATCCTTGGAAAAGGAAATTGGTACTTGATGGTGATCCTATTTATAGCTCAAAAATCTGTACACATCCTCCACTCTCCATCCTTCTTTGCTGCGAGTACTGTAGGTACTACACATGGACTTAGGCTCTCTCGAATCAAGCCCTTCCTCAACAACTCCTGACCATGTCTATCTAGCTCCTCTGTTTCAGTAGGAGTCATCCTGTGAGCAGCCTTGTTAGGCAAACTAGCTCTTGGAATCAGATCTATCTGATGACTGATTTGCCTTACTAGTGGAAATCTATCTTGAACATTATCACAGATAATATCTCCAAACTCCCCTAGTAAATTTGAAACTTCAACTGGTATTTCACTACTACCTTCTTTATCTTTCCTAGGAATCAAAGCATAGCACATATGTTGATGTTTCATGCCATCTAAAAACTTCCTTCCATCAACAAGACAAATCCTAGCACTACTACATACCTTTTCACATTCCTTTTTCATGGGCTTCAATTTGTGGCAAACTCCATCCATTGTAAGAGAGTATGTGTTTGCATGTCCATCATGCACTGCATGTCTATCAAACTGCCATGGTCTACCCAACAATAGATGGCAAACATCCATCGAAATAACATCACAAAGAACTTCATCATGGTAACTCCCAATTTTGAATTTCACTAAACATTGTTCACTTACCAAGACCTTATGATCATCTTTTATCCATGCAATCCCATAGGGCTAGGGATGTTTCTCCCTCTTGAGCTTCAGCTTAGAGACCATCTCTTTTGATACCAAGTTATCAGTGCTACCTCCATCAATGATCACGTCACAAAACTTATCCTCACACTTGCATCTGGTACGAAACAAAATCCTCTGTTGTCCTGGTTCAATCTCACCACTTAGTACGACTCTTTCATTTACCAAGGTCTCTCCTCTTTCTGCATCCTCTGAATGTGATGATTGTGCATCCTCATCCACATGAGCAACCCTAGCTTGGCCCTTAGCTCTCCTATCTGTCCATCCTTATCGTTGAGGGCATTCAAAGGAACGATGACCTTCTTCATTGCAATGGAAATAGGTACCATGAAAACCTCCTCTTCCTTGTCCACATCCTCTACCACTTCCTCTCTGATTTTCAAAGTCTTGGTCACGGGAGCGGTTGAAACCCTCATTCCTTTGGTTCCTGCTAGTACCCTCATCTTCATTTTTCTTTTGGGTTTCATTATGGCCTCCAGATGATCTACTGCTTCCCCTTCCTCCTTGACCGCCCCCTCTTTTTCTTCCTTCAAACCTTTTATTCAGCTTCTCTTCAACTCGTAGGGCAAACTGGTATGCCTCTTCAACACTGGTCATTCTTACCAGACTTAATTCCTCCTGGATGCTAGGTCGCAACCCACTGATATAACGAGCAACCTTGTCCTTATTTTCTTCTACATGTCCCACTCTAATCAAGAGTCGATAAAATTCCTCTGTATATTCTTGGACTGATCTTCCTGCTTACATTAACCCATGCATCTTCTTAAACAAATCAAGCTCATAGTCCACAAGAATGAACTGCTTCTTCAATTTGTCCACCATGCAATCCCATCTTGTGATCTTCTCCTTTCCTCTTCTGTTTATTTCCAATTGGACCTCTTGCCATCAGATTTTGGCATGGCCTTTCATTTTGGCCTTTGCAAACTTAACCCTATCTAGGTCCCTGATATCCTCATACTCAAAGTATTCTTCTAGTTCATTGATCCAATCTATCAACTCATCTGGTTTCAGATTTTCTGAAAATACACCCACTTCAATTGTGGGTCTTTTCCCAAACTTAGTAATGGCCCTAAAAAGCCTTTCCTTTGCATGATTCAGAACTTCCCTGTCAAATTCCTCTTCTGGTCCTATTACTTCTTCTTCATTGTCATCCTCACTGTCGTCACCTGCGGCAACATTTGCTCCTCTACGGAGCACCTCTTGCAATGCTTGCACCTGCCTTTGGAGGGCTCTAACCTCCTCAGGATTAATAGCTCTACCCCTTTCACCATGCTCTCTTCATCGAGGCATCTTTTAACTTGATCCCACAACCACACAGTCCTGGTGCAAACGGCCTCACAGTCGGCGCTTTGTCTACACACTCAAAAAAATTAGGCTTTGATACCACTTGATGGGGACACAACCCAAGAACAGAATGGACACAACAGAAAAGAGAAATTGTATTAACTGAGAAAATAAGCTATTACAAATAGTACAGAGAAAATAAACTTCAAAACATGCCCTAAGGGCACACAATAGCATAAATCTAGAGATAATTTCTCCTTTCAGTACCTCCTCTCTAACTCCACTCCGAATTGCCTTTTACAAGCCAAAAATCTCCTTAAATAGACCCCGGAGGGTTAAGGACTAGGAGTATATTCTAGAAAGTGCGTTCGAAGTCGGTGCAAATCTAGAAGAATCCAAAAATGGTAACCGAACTTCTGGGAGGCATAACTTTTGAACCGTAGCTCCGATTGATGAACTGTTTACATTTTTGGAAAGCTCTCGAAGTGCTCTATAGCCTTATGGACCAGCTTTGCTGATCCCCCATTTTTGACCCTTTTCGAGGTCATTTAATGCCCCAAACCTGACTTTGAAGCATTCTTAGGAGGTCTCCAAAACCTGAAAAACTGTAATAACTTAAAAACCGTGGGGCCTATTGACCTGATTCTTTTCTTGGAATGCTCTAAAGCATGATTACATTCATCTGGCCAATTCACACCTTCTAGTTTCTCAAAATGATCGCCCAAATACATGCTCCTATTTTTTTGAGATTTTCAAATGCACTGATAGTGGAACTGTGAGAGTTGGAACCTTTATTTGACCCAAATGGGTATCCAAAAACGAAAACACATCAAACAGAAACTAAGTCTAAGTACATTTTTTTGGGTTACACAACATTGCCCTTATACCTCTAGATGCTCCTGCATCAAAGAGACCCTCATCTCTTCATTTTGATAGGTTGAATGAGAATTTCCATCGAGTTGTTGCTAGAATTCATACTCACATTTGCTCATATTCACATACGCAAAGATCAAGTTTGACCAAAAGTTGACAAAAATTAACCACGGTTGACTTGAGTTGACTAGTTTCGAAAAGAATTTTGAAATAATTAAACAAAATTATTTAATTAAATGGAGTACTTACTTCTAATTAATTAAACAAAGTTATTTAATTAAATAAGAAGCCATTCCTAATTAATTAAATGAAGTTATTTAATTAAATAAGAAAAGTGTCTCTAATTAATTGAAGATTACTTAATTAAATAGAAAAAGTAATTATGAGAGCATATCTCATTTTATTAAATTAAATATCTCAACAAAATCTCTCTTCAATTCAAAAAGGGAAATTTCCAGTTCACTATTGATAAAAAATGAGTTAAATCAGTTAACTCCTTTTTCTACTCAAATTGAATCAGTTAAATCCTTAATTTACTCAAATTAAATCTGTTAACTCCCTTTAATTTTGAAATCTTCCTTTATGACTGAACTTCAACTTTACTCTTGACCGTTGATTGAAATCAATCTCAACTATTGATGAATTCTAGGAAACTCTATTTAAGAGACCCTGATCTCTTCATTTTGAAAGGTTGAATGAGAATTTGCATCGAATTGTTGCTGGAATTCATACTCATATTTGCTCATATTCACATACGCAAAGATCAAATTCAACCAAAAGTTGACCAGATTTAACCACGGTTTACTTGAGTTGACTAATTTCGAAAAGAATTTTGAAATAATTAAACGAAATTATTTAATTAAATGGAGTACTTACTTCTAATTAATTAAACAAAGTTATTTAATTAAATGAGAAGCCATTCCTAATAAATTAAATGAATTTATTTAATTAAATAAGAAAAGTGTCTCTAATTAATTAAAGATTACTTAATTAAATAGAAAAAGTAATTATGAGAGCATATCTAGTTTTATTAAATTAAATATATCAACAAAATCTCTCTTCAATTCAAAAAGGAAAATTTCCAGTTCACTATTGATAAAAAATGAGTTAAATCAGTTAACTCCTTTTTCTACTCAAATTGAATCAATTAACTCCTTATTTTAATCAAATTAAATCTATTAACACCCTTTAATTTGCATCGAGTTGTTGCTAGAATTCATACTCACATTTGCTAATATTCACATACGGAAAGATGAAGTTTGACCAAAAGTTGATTAGATTTAACCACGGTTGACTTGAGTTGACTAGTTTTGAAATTTTTTTTGAAATAATTAAACAAAATTATTTAATTAAATGGAGCACTTACTTCTAATTAATTAAACAAAGTTATTTAATTAAATGAGAAGCCATTCCTAAATAATTAAATGAAGTTATTTAATAAAATAAGAAAAGTGTCTCTAATTAATTAAATGGAGCACTTCTAATTAATTAAACAAAGTTATTTAATTAAATGAGAAGCCATTCCTAAATAATTAAATGAAGTTATTTAATAAAATAAGAAAAGTGTCTATTTAAGAGACCCTCATCTGTTCATTTTGAAAGGTTGAATGAGAATTTGCACCGAGTTGTTGTTAGAATTCATACTCACATTTGCTCACATTCACATACGCAAAGATCAAGTTTGACCGAATGTTGACCATATTTAACCATAGTTGACTTGAGTTGACTAGTTTCGGAAAGAATTTTAAAATAATTAAACAAAATTATTTAATTAAATGGAGTACTTACTTTTAATTAATTAAATAAAGTTATTTAATTAAATGAGAAGACATTCCTAATTAATTAAATGACGTTATTTAATTAAATAAGAAAAGTGTCTCTAATTAATTAAAAATTATTTAATTAAATAGAAAAAGTAATGATGAGAGCATATCTCATTTTATTAAATTAAATATCTCAACAAAATCTCTCTTTAGTTCAAAAAGAGAAATTTCTAGTTCACTATTGATAAAAAATGAGTTAAATCAATTAACTCCTTTTTCTACTCAAATTGAATCAGCTAATTCCTTATTTTACTCAAATTAAATCCGTTAACTCCCTTTAATTTGGAAATCTCCCTTTATGACTGAACTTCACCTTTAATCCTGACCGTTGATTGAAATCGATCTCAACCGTTGATGAAGTTCAGGGAAGTCTATTTAAGAGACCCTCATTTCTTCATTTTGAAAGGTTGAATGAGAATTTGCATCGACTTGTTGTTGGAATTCGTACTCCCATTTGCTCATATTCACATACGCAAACATCAAGTTTGACCAAAAGTTGACTAGATTTAACCACGGTTGACTTGAGTTGATTAGTTTTGAAAACAATTTTGAAATAATTAAACGAAATTATTTAATTAAATGGAGTACTTACTTCTAATTAATTAAACAAAGTTATTTAATTAAATGAGAACCCATTCCTAATTAATTAAATGAAGTTATTTAATTAAATAAGAAAAGTGTCTCTAATTAATTAAAGATTATTTAATTAAATAAAAAAAGTAATTATGAGAGCATCTCTCATTTTATTAAATTAAATATCTCAACTAAATCTCTCTTCAGTTCAAAAAGGGAAATTTCCATTGCACTATTGATAAAAAATGATGTAAATCAGTTAACTCCTTTTTCTACTCAACTTGAATCAGTTAAATCTTTATTTTACTCAAATTAAATCTGTTAACTCCTTTTAATTTGGAAATCTCCCTTTATTACTAAACTTCACCTTTAATCCTGACCGTTGATTGAAATCGATCACAACCGTTGATGAATTCCAGGAAAGTCTATTTAAGAGACCCTCATCTCTTCATTTTGATAGGTTAAATGAGAATTTGCATCGAGTTGTTGCTGAAATTCATACTCACATTTGCTCATATTTATATACGGAAAGATCAAATTTGCCCAAAAGTTCACCAGATTTAACCACGGTTGACTAGTTTCGAAAAGAATTTTGAAATAATCAAATGAAATTATTTAATGAAATGGAGTACTTACTTCTAATGAATTAAACAAATTTATTTAATTAAATGAGAAGCCATTCCTAATTAATTAAATGAAGTTATTTAATTAAATAAGAAAAGTGTCTCTAATTAATTAAAGATTATTTAATTAAATAAAAAAAGTAATTATGAGAGCATATCTCATTTTATTAAATTAAATATCTCACCAAAATCTCTCTTGAGTTCAAAAAGGGAAATTTCCAGTTCACTATTGATCAAAAATGAGTTAAATCAGTTAACTCCTTTTTCTACTCAAATTGAATCAGTTAACTCCTTATTTTACTCAAATTAAATCTGTTAACTCTCATTAATTTGGAACTCTCTATTTATGATTGAACTTCACCTTTAATCCTAACCATTGATTGAAATCGATCTCATCCATTGATGAATTCCAGGAAAGTCTATTTAAGAGACCCTCATCTCTTCATTTTGAAAGGTTGAATGAGAATTTGCATCGAATTGTTGTAGGAATTCATAGTCACATTTGCTCATATTCACATACGCAAAGATCAAGTTTGACCAAAAGTTGACCAGATTTAACAACGGTTGACTTGAGTTGACTAGTTTCAAAAAAATTTTGAAATAATTTAACAAAATTATTTAACTAAATGGAGTACTTACTTCTAATTAATTAAACAAAGTTATTTAATTAAATGAGAAGCCATTCCTAATTTATTAAATGAAGTTATTTAATTAAATAAGAAAAGTGTCTCTAATTAAGTAAAAATTGTTTAATTAAATAGAAAAATTAATTGTGAGAGCATATCTCATTTTATTAAATTAAATATCTCAACAAAATCTCCCTTCAGTTCAAAAGGGAAAATTTTCAGTTCACTATTCATCAAAAATGAGTTAAATCGGTTAACTCATTTTTCTACTCAAATTGAATCAATTAACTCCTTATTTTACTCAAATTAAATCTATGAACTCTCTTTAATTTGAAAATCTTCCTTTATGACTGAACTTCACCTTTAATCCTGACCGTTGATTGAAATCGATCTCAACCGTTCATGAATTTCAAGAAAGTCTATTTAAGAGACCCTCATCTCTTCATTTTGAAAGGTTGAAAGAGAATTTGCATCGAGTTGTTGCTGAAATTCATACTCACATTTGCTCATATTCACATACCCAAAGATAACGTTTGACCAAAAGTTGATTAGATTTAACCATAGTTGACTTGAGTTGACTAGTTTCAAAAAAAATTTTGAAATAATTAAAAGAAATTATTTAATTAAATGGAGTACTTACTTCTAATTAATTAAATAAACTAATTTTGTTTAAATGAGAAGCCATTCCTAATTAATTAAATTAAATTATTTAATTAAATTAAATTATTTGTTTAAATTAAATTATTTATTTAAACAAGAAAAGTGTCTTTAATTAATTAAAGATTATTTAATTAAATAGAAAAAGTAATTATGAGAGCATATCTCATTTTATTAAATTAAATATCTCAACAAAATCTCTCTTTAGTTAAAAAAGGGAAATTTCTTGTTCACTATTGATAAAAAATGAGTTTAATCAGTTAACTCATTTTTCTACTCAAATTGTATTAGTTAACTCCTTATTTTACTCAAATTAAATCTGTTAACTCCCTTTAATTTGGAAATCTTCTTTTATGACTGAACTTCACCTTTAATCCTGACCGTTGATTGAAATCGATCTTAGCTTTTGATGAATTCCCCAAAAGTTTATTTAAGAGACCCTCGTCTCTTCATTTTGAAAGGTTGAATGAGAATTTGCATCGAGTTGTTGTTGGAATTCATACTAACATTTTCTAATATTCACATAGGCAAAGATCAAGTTTGACCAAAAGTTGACTAGATTTAACCACGGTTGACTTGAGTTGACTAGTTTCGAATTTTTTTTTTGAAATAATTAAATGAAATTATTTAATTAAATGGAGCACTTACTTCTAATTAATTGAACAAAGTTATTTCACTAAATGAGAAGCCATTCCTAATTAATTAAATAAAGTTATTTAATTAAATAAGAAAAGTGTCTCTAAATAATTAAAAATTATTTAATTAAATAGAAAAAGTAATTATGAGAGCATATCTCATTTTATTATATTAAATATCTCAACAAAATCTCTCTTTAGTTCAAAAAGGGAAATTTCTAGTTCACTATTGATCAAAAATGAGTTAAATCAGTTAACTCCTTTTTCTACTCAAATTGAATTAGGTAATTCCTTATTTTACTCAAAATAAATCTGTTAACTCCCTTTAATTTGAAAATCTCCCTCTATGACTGAACTTCACCTTTAATCTTGACCATTGATTGAAATCGATCTCAACCATTGATGAATTTCAAGAAAGTCTATTTAAGAGACCCTCATATCTTTATTTTGAAAGGTTGAATGAGAATTTGAATTGAGTTGTTACTAGAATTCGTACTCACATTTGCTCATATTAACATACGCAAATATCAAGTTTGATCAAAAGTTAGCCAGATTTAGCCACGGTTGACTTGAGTTGACTAGTTTCGAAAAGAATTTTTAAATAATTAAACAAAATTATTTAATTAAATAGAGTACTCACTTCTAATTAATTAAACAAAGTTATTTAGTTAAATGAGAAGCCATTCCTGATTAATTAAATGATGTTATTTATTTAAATAAAATAAGTGTCTCTAATTAATTAAAGATTACTTAATTAAATAGAAAAATTGATTATGAGAGCATATCTCATTTTATTAAATTAAATATCTAAACAAAATGTCTCTTCAGTTCGAAATTGGAAATTTTCAGTTCACTATTGATAAAAAATGAATTAAATCAGTTAACTCCTTTTTCTACTCAAATTGAATCAGTTAACTCCTTGTTTTACTCAATTTAAATCTGTTAACACCGTTTAATTTGGAAATATCCCTTTATGACTGAACTTAACCTTTAATCTTGACTGTTGATTGAAATCGATCTCCACTGTTGATGAATTGCAAGAAAGTCTATTTAAGAGACCCTCATCTCTTAATTTTGAAAGGTTGAATGAGAATTTGCATTGAATTGTTGCTGGAATTCATACTCACATTTGCTCATATTTATGTACGCAAAGATCAAGTTTGACCAAAAGTTGACCAAATTTAACCACGGTTGACTTGAGTTGACTAGTTTCGAAAAAAAATTTTAAATAATTAAACGAATTTTTTTAATTAAATGGAGTACTTACTTCTAATTAATTAAACAAAGTTATTTAATTAAATGAGAAGCCATTCCTAATTAATTAAATGAAGTTATTTAATTAAATAAGAAAAGTATCTCTAATTAATTAAAGATTACTTAATTAAATAGAAAAAGTAATTATGAGAGCATATTTCATTTTATTAAATTAAATATCTCAACGAAATCTCCCTTCAGTTCAAAAAGGGAAATTTCCAGTTCACTATTGATAAAAAATGAGTTAAATCAGTTAACTCCTTTTTCTACTCAAATTGAATCAGGTAACTCCTTATTTTACTCGAATTAAATCTATTAACTCCCTTTAATTTGAAAATCTCCCTTTATGACTGAACTTCACCTTTAATCCTAACCGTTGATTGAAATCAATCTCAACCATTGATGAATTCTAGGAATGTCTATTTAAGAGACCCTCATCTCTTCATTTTGAAAGGTTGAATGAGAATTTGCATCGAGTTGTTGATGGAATTCATACTCACATTTGCCCATATTCACATACACAAGGATCAAGTTTGACCAAAAGTTGACAAGATTTATCCACGGTTGACTTGAGTTAACTAGTTTCAAAAACAATTTTGAAATAATTTAAAAAAATTATTTAATTAAATAGAGTACTTACTTCTAATTAATTAAACAAAGTTATATAATTAAATGAGAAGCTATTCCTAATTAATTAAATGAAGTTATTTAATTAAATAAGAAATGTGTCTCTAATGAATTAAAGATTATTTAATTAAATAGAAAAAGTAATTATGAAAGCATATCTCATTTTATTGAATTAAATATCTCAACAAAATCTCTCTTCAATTCAAAAAGAGAAATTTCTAATTCACTATTGATAAAATATGAGTTAAATCAGCTAACTCCTTTTTCTACTCAAATTGAATCAGTTAACTCTTTATTTTACTCAACTTAAATCTGTTAACTCCCTTTTATTTGGAAATCTCCCTTTATGACTGAACTTCACTTTTAATCCTGACCGTTGATTGAATTCGATCTGAATCGTTGATGAATTCCAAGAAAGTCTGTTTAAGAGACCCTCATCTCTTCATTTTGAAAGGTTGAATGAGAGTTTGCATCGAATTGTTGCTGGAATTCATACTCGCATGTTCTCATATTCACATACGCAAAGATCAAGTTTGACCAAAAGTTGACCAAATTTAACCACGGTTGACTTGAGTTGACTAGTTTCGAAAAGAATTTTGAAATAATTAAATGAGATTATTTAATTAAATTGAGTACTTACTTCTAATTAATTAAATAAAGTTATTTAATTAAATGAGAAGCCATTTCTAATTAATTAAATGAAGTTATTTAATTAAATAGAAAAAGTAATTATGAAAGCATATCTCATTTTATTAAATTAAATATCTCAACAAAATCTCTCTTCAATTCAAAAAGGGAAATTTCCAGTTCACTATTGATAAAAAATGAGTTAAATCAGTTAACTCCTTTTTCTACTCAAATTGAATCAGTTAACTCCTTATTTTACTCAAATTAAATCTATTAACTCCCTTTAATTTGGAAATCTCCCTTTATGACTGAACTTCACATTTAATCCTGACCGTTGATTGAAATCGATCTCAACTTTTGATGAATTCCAAGAAAGTCTTTTTAAGAGACCCTCATCTGTTCATTTTGAAAGGTTGAATGAGAATTTGCATCGAATTGTTGCTGGAATTCATACTCACATTTGTTGATATTCACATACGTAAAGATCAAGTTTGATGAAAAGTTGACCAAATTTAACCACGGTTGACTTGACTTGACTAGTTTTGAAAAGAATTTTGAAATAATTAAATAAAATTATTTAATTAAATGGAGTACTTACTTCTAATTAATTAAACAAAGTTATTTGATTAAATGAGAAACCATTCCTAATTAATTAAATGAAGTTATTTAATTAAATATGAAAAGTGCCTCTAATTAATTAAAGATTATTTAATTAAATAGAAAAAGTAATTATGAGAGCATATCCCATTTTATTAAATTAAATATCTCAACAAAATCTCTCTTCAGTTCAAAAAGGGAAATTTTCAGTTCAGTATTGATAAAAAATGAGTTAAATCAGTTAACTCCTTTTTGTACGCAAATTGAATCAGTTAACTCGTTATTTTACTCAAATTAAATCTGTTGACTCCGTTTAATTTGGAAATCTCCCTTTATGACTAAACTTCATCTTTAATCCTGACCGTTGATTGAAATCGATCTCAACCGTTGATGAATTCCAAGAAAGTCTATTTAAGAGACCCTCATATCTTCATTTTGAAAGGTTGAATGAGAATTTGCATTGAATTGTTGCTAGAATTCATACTCACATTTGCTCATATTCACATACGCAAAGATCAAGTTTGAAAAAAAGTTTACCAAATTTAACCACGGTTGACTTGAGTTTACTAGTTTCAATTTTTTTTTGAAATAATTAAAAGAAATTATTTAATTAAATGGAGTACTTACTTCTAATTAATTAAACAAAGTTATTTAATTGAATGAGAAGCCATTCCTAATTAATTAAATGAAGTTATTTAATTAAATAAGAAAAGTGTCTCTAATTAATTAAAGATTATTTAATTAAATAGATAAAGTAATTATGAGAGCATATCTCATTTTATTAAATTAAATATCTCCACAAAATCTCTCTTTAGTTCAAAGAGGGATATTTTCAGTTCACTATTGATAAAAAATGAGTTAGATCAGTTAACTACTTTTTGTACTCAAATTGATTTAGTTAACTCCTTATTTTACTCAAATTAAATCTGTTAACTTCCTTTAATTTGGAAATCTCCCTTTATGACTTAACTTCACCTTTAATCCTGACCGTTGATTGAAATCGATCTCAACCGTTGATGAATTCCAGGAAAGTCTATTTAAGAGACCCTCATCTCTTCATTTTGAAAGGTTGAAATGATCTTGATGAGGAAGCAGATATTTCTACACATGATCTTGAGTTAGCAGCAATAGTTCATGCTTTGACAAGGTGGAGAAATTTCTTGTTGGGGCACAGATTTGAGCTACACAGCGATCGTCATAGTCTTCAGTAGATTTTTACTCAGCCTAATTTAAATGCTCGCCAGAGGCGATGGACAGAGTTTCTATGGACAGAGTTTCTATGCGAGTATGATTTTGAGGTTAAGTACATTCAGGGTAAGGAGAATGTGGTGGAAGATGCTTTGATTCGCAGGAGACATGTGGTATCGTCGATGACTCTTAGTGTAGATTTGAGGAGTCATATTCTTCAGGCATTCTTATGAATTCTTGGTATCAGGAAGTGTGTAGAGAGATTGATTTAGGAAGATCTTTGGAAGGTAAGTTTGTAGGTTACATTCGAGAGTCAGATGGTCTTTTGAGATAGTTGGGGAGGATTTATGTGCCATTTTTGGATGAGCTGCACACCTTGATACTGGCAGAAGCCCATCGTACACTTTACTTAGCACATCCAGGTGTCAAGAAGATGCATGCTGATTTGAGACGTTTATTTTTTTGGTCTAGGATGAAGTGAGATATTGCTGATTTTGTGGCTAGGTGCCTTGAATGTCAGAGAGTTAAGGTAGAACACCAGCACCCGGCTGGACTTTTGCAGCCAAATCTCATTCCTTCTTGGAAGTGGGATATTATCTCCATGGATTTTATTGTGGGATTACCTATGATAGTTCGACGTCAATGATGCTATCATGGTCACCGTTGATCGGTTGACTAAGGTGGCACATTTTTCACCGATTAAGTCTTCCTACACAGCAACTTCTGTAGCTAATGTCTTTATGTGTGATATTGTGGGGTTACATGGTATTCCTAGAAAGATTATTTCTGACAGGGATCCTGTATTCACATCTGCATTCTAGACATAGCTGTAGCATGAGCTTGGAGCGCAGCTAAACTTCAGTTCGACATATCATCCAAAGATTGATGGTCAGATAGAGAGGGTGAATTAGGTTTTGGAGGATATGTTACGGATGTATGTGATGGATAGGCAGACACAGTGGGAGGATTATCTCTACCTAGTGGAGTTTTCTTACAACAACGGGTATCATAGTTCTATTGGTATGGCACCATTTCAAGTATTATATGGTCATCCTTGTCGTACACCATTGAGTTGGTACAATCTTGAGGATCGCATCCTGTTGGGTCCTAAGATGCTTCGTGATATGGAGCAACAGGTAGTGTGTATCTGTGAGCACTTGACTATGGCATAGGATAGGCAGAAGAAGTATGTTGATGCTCATAGGACTGATAAGCAATTTTTTGTGGGTGATAAGATTTTCTTGAGAGTGCGACCGCGAAAGAGTCTGATCTGGTAAGGAAAGGGTTCTAAGCTAGCACCTTGTTTTGTGGGACCATTCGAGATTTTAGAGAGGATTGGCTCGGTTGCTTACCATCTTGCTCTACTACCCAGCTTAGCTCGCATTCATGATGTTTTCCATGTTTCAGTGCTTAGGTAGTATATTCCTGATATTGTGCATGTTCTTGACTGGAATGCATTGCAGGTAGAGGATGGGCAGCTGGCTTTGGAGCCGGTTCATATTCTGGAGCAGCGGGGGTTGACCCTCAGGGGTCAAACCATCAAGCAGGTAAGGGTCCAATGGGACCCTACTGATGATTCTTCAGCTACTTGGTTGGATGCAGCTAGATTGAGGGAGTTATATCCCTATTTGTTTGTAGGCTTCTAGGAGTAAGACTAACCCAAGGGGGGGTGGATGTAGTGCCTACCCTCGTTCACATCTTTTCTGGACATTGATGCTATTATGATCAAACTGTGATAGACTAGTTTTATGTTGATGGATTAGTGGTATTGTTTTGACACTATCAGACATTATGTTATGGATTCAGTGGTTATATGATGAGATCATTTAGATTTTACATTTCATGCATACATGATGATCATTATACTATTTTCAGTTATTATTGATGATTAGATGGATGGTTTATTATCTTATGTGTTTTATTATGGATACTTACCCCATACTTGCATGTGTATGGTGTGTGTGTTTTCTTATTGTATGGCATTTCTGATGTGGTTAAGGAAGGGAGTCGTAGTCACCTGCTTGGTCAGGATCTACACGATGCACCACTTCCTGCCATTATTTGTTTAGCTTAGCATTATATATATTGTATGTACATGCATGGCTTTTCTGCAGGTTGTAGGTACTGGGTATCGACTTCCCTAAATTGCCAGGATGAGCATACCCTATTATACTATCTCAATGATAAGAGAAGGGAGATAAATTCTCAAGTCCAAATCCCAAACCCTTAAACCATTTGTCCTAGTGAGTTAGGACAAGTATCAGAGTTGAGTACCCACCAAATGTGTTGGATGACATATTTCATGATTTTTAACCCTTTAGACTGATTTTGAATGATTTGCTCTATGATGGGTTTTCATATTTTATCTTGGAGGTCTATGGTGAATTTTTTATTAATTAAGTCTTAATAAATGGATTTAATTAATAAATTAATTATTTGAGAAGATTAATATAAAATATCATGTTATTTGATATTTTGATTGTAATTAATTAAATGAAAATTATTGAGGAAAATGAATTAAATAAAAAAAAATTAGATATTAAAATTAATAATAATTATAAAATAATAATAAAGTAATAAATAAATAATAATAATAAAAGTTATCAAAATTAAAATGAAAGTTATAAATATTTAGATAGAAATTATATAAAAAGTAAATTGGAGTTATAAGCTTGCATGGGAGTTAACGCACTTTTCTATTTCTCATGTGTCAACAACACGGGGGTTAGTGCATTAATTAAGCACATGGTGTCTACAACCCTATGGCTCATCTTGAAGGTTGGAAAAGACCCATGCTTAGTTGGTGACACCTTTCGGCTGTTTCTAGAAACATTCTAGAGGTTTCCTGAGAGCTCTTTATATTCAGGCATCCCTAGAAGCTTAGACATAGTGCTTGGAGTGCAATTGGAGCATTGGAGGATTCGAGAATTCTAAAGAAGGGAGCTTGCTCTGCAGGTATTCTGAGGAAGAGCGAATTAGCATCAGAATCTGGGTAGATTCTTGTGATTTTACTTATGCTATTTCCGCATCTTGCATTCCCTATTTTCTTCATATCTTCCATATGTCTTCTGAGAAATTTCATATTTTTATTATATGCATTCTATATATGGGCAATTGAATTTATGTGGAAATCTTTATATGCATAGATCTGAAAGAAAATGGGGCTAGGGTTTAAATTCATAGCCAAACCTATTAGACTATTTATTGGATAAATTTGAAGATCAAAGATTTAAAGGAAAATTTTGAAAATTAGAATTTCTAAGTAGACTGTGTACATTTTTGAATCTGCACACACACACACACACATATATATATACATATATATACCCATATATATATATATACATACATATGTATATATATACATACATATGTATATATATACATATATAGTAATCAAATGTCAAATCACGATAGAGTTTCATGTTAAAAGTATTTCATATCGCATGGGAACGTTTTTATAAAAAATGTTATTGAAAATCGTGTTAAATAAATAAATAAATAAATATATATATATATATATATATGATGTTGGGCGGGTATTATATACCCCACCCACCACAGGCTTGCAAGACCGCAGTGTACCTACGATCCGTAGTGTACTTGCAGTGCAGATGTATTGGGCCGCGCAATTTTAAAATCGCATTGCTATTTGAATATGGTTTTAAATTATATAAAATTTTATTTGCAACATTATTTCATATGAGATTTGGATATGAATCTCAATTTTGTTGCAATATCATTAATTATTAAATGTTATTATATATATATATATATATATATATATATATATATATATATATATCTATATGTATGTATGTATATATATATATATATATGTATGTATATATATATATATATGTATGTATATATATATATATATATAAATATATATATATATATAAATATATATATATATATAAATATATATATATATATATATATGTATATAAGTATATATGTATATAATCAATTATAAATGAATATTATAAAGTTCTAAATTAATGGATCACTCTTTTAATGATTTAAAATATTGATATTGAGCTTGTCAATTATGAAGAGATATTAATAATTAATTTAATTAAACTCAGTTTAATTAAGATTAGTTATTAGAATATATAATCGAAGTTTTGATTCATTGAGAGTGTCAATTTTCAAACAATGTTATATAAACAAAATATTATTAGATCATTTAGAAAATTGAGTCTAGTAGTTTTTGGGAGAAACTTTTATCTATCAAACAAATACATGCGTTAGGAAAAACGTGAAATTTATCCACTTAATATAATTTGGAAAAATGTAAACTGAGACTTTTAAATTCAAATTTGAAAACTTAGCAAAACCAAAACATGTGTTTACATTGTGTATTCTTTATGCTATTATTTTGGGTTTTGGGTTGACTAGTGTTGACCAGTATAGAACGTCTACCAGAGGCTTGGGGGTTATGTGATTGTGGTGACATGATGATGTTTTAATCTCGATCTTTATAAACCCAACCATGGTTTGTGATGGAATGCTCTATGTATTGGATGTGATTACTGATTGTTATAGTTGAGATTCTTGTGTATGAGACTCTTGACCTAACCATTATTTTGGTCATTGATCAGTTATCCTTGATTATTTTCTAGTCGCCATGATGGGACGGAGATGTGGATTTATTCTTGATGATGTAATGTTGTGACATGTTTGACTCAACCATTTTTGGAGTCTTCGATCAGTATGATTGAGATATATATTTTGGTTATTGAGAACCATTGGATATTTGATTATCAGTGATACTTCAGTTGCCAATAGAGAGTTGTTGTGTTCATGATTTTCTATGGATGTTAGCTCATGGAGATTTGATGCTTTTATGCATATTTGATGATTTTATGGATTATCTTTTATGATTTTGAGATTTATGAGTCCATGAGCATTAGGGTAGGATATCTGCATGTAGTGACAGAAAGTGGCTTGCAATGGGGGTCGGGGCCCTAAGAGGTTGCCAGGTTAACTCATTGTAAGTTGGATTAATAAGTGATAACATTCACACCTAATACTAATTGAATGAACCTAAAAAGATAAGTGTTTTGTTCTCGCCCATGCCTTGAGCGCTTGTACAGGCTAGGATGGGAGTAGTGAGACGCATGGTTGCGACCTTGCATTTCGTAGTATGCCTCGTCAATATGAGAGGATACTAGTGGCCGCATGAAATCAATATGGACTCGTGGAGTTTAGCTAACTACCAGGGTAACTTGTATGTGATAATTGTGATGACACTTTCTCGCTTGCATAGTAGGTTCCTACATGTCATTGTGTGCCTCTAGAGATTAGATGTCAGATTTTGTGTTTGGTACCCTTGAGTTAGTATACTTTTAGGATTCTTGGACTTATGGAGATTTGTGCTATGTGATTTTGATAGCCTATTTGGGACTTGAGATTATCTCCTCAGCATGGTGGGAGTGGACCACTTAGGTACCACGCAGTCAGGTGGTAGTGTATTTTTCACTCTTATCATTTTGAGATTCATTGAGACATCGTGGTTGATGTGTCCTTCATGATGGTGGATATATATCCTTTTTCATTGATGATTAGCATATGTTAGATGATGTTATCTTATGCTTTTATTTGCATGTTAGATTACTTTCTACATATGATGTTATATTGATTAGGAGTGACATTCCTTCTATGTAATACCGATGATCTCTTCAGTGATTTGGAATGTTACGCACGGAGGGATGGCTAGGATCCACGATGGTCTAATGATGCTATTGACAGTTGGAAGGAACCATGCACTTAGTTTATTATGTTTGATCTTTATGATGGATGTATATGTCTTCTATGATGCTATATCATGTGATTATCTCTACTTTGATGTATCATGGATTAGAATAGGAAGATGTACCTTATTCTATATATGTATATTCTTTGTGCCTATCATACCCTATGACATGTACAGTGGATGATTGTACATTCTAGAATGTAATTCAGAAAGGACATTTGTATATTGGATGTATCATTATTATTTCATGTGGATGATGTACTAGATGGATTCATGTATGTAATTCAACGTTAAGGGATCTTAAAAAATGTAATCTGTTATGTATGTTATGTTTACTTTCAAATGGACAATGCTATTGCTTCCGTTATTGTGCATAAGTTATATGTGGTGTTTACTTGCATAAAAAAAAAATGCTACTAATCTTAGTGAAATTCTAGGTTAATTCCTTGGATCCCTTGGTGGGGCATTACATCAAGTTTGACCAAAAGTTGACTAGATTTAACCATGATTGACTTGAGTTGACTAGTTTCGAAAAGAATTTTAAAATAATTAAACAAAATTATTTAATTAAATGGAGTACTTACTTCTAATTAATTAAAAAAAATTATTTAACTAAATGACAAGCCATTCCTAATTAATTAAATGAAGTTATTTAATTAAATAAGAAAAGTGTCTCTAATTAAGTAAAGATTATTTAATTAAATAGAAAAAGTAATTATGAGAGGATATCTCATTTTATTAAATTAAATATCTCAACAAAATATCTCTTCAGTTCAAAAAGGGAAATTTCCAGTTCACTATTGATCAAAAATGAGTTAAATCAGTTAACTCCTTTTTCTACTCAAATTGAATCAGTTAACTCCTTATTTTACTCAAATTAAATTTGTTAACTCCTTTTAATTTGGAAATCTTCCTTTATGACTGAACTTCACCTTTAATCCTGACGTTGATTGAAATCGATCTCAACCGTTGATGAATTCCAAGAAAGTCTATTTAAGAGACCCTCATCTCTTCATTTTGAAAGGTTGAATGAGAATTTGCATCGAATTTTTGCTAGAATTCATACTCACATTTGCTCATATTCACATATGCAAAGATCAAGTTTGACCAAAAGTTGACCAGATTTAACCACAGTTGACTTGAGTTCACTAGTTTTGAAAAGAATTTTGAAATAATTAAATGAAATTATTTAATAAATGGAGTACTTACTTCTAATTAATAAACAAAGTTATTTAATTAAATGAGAAGCCATTCCTAATTAACTAAATGAAGTTATTTAATTAAATAAGAAAAGTGTCTCTAATTAAATAAAGATTATTTAATTAAATAGAAAAAGTAATTATGAGAGCATATCTTATTTTATTAAATTAAATATCTCAACAAAATCTCTCTTCAGTTCAAAAACGGAAATTTTCAGTTCACTATTGATAAAAAATGAGTTAAATCAGTTAACTCCTTTTTCTACTGAAATTGAATTAGTTAACTCCTTATTTTACTCAAATTAAATCGGTTAACTCCCTTTAATTTGGAAATCTCCCTTTATGCCTGAACTTCACCTTTAATCCTGACCGTTGATTGAAATCGATCTCAACCGTTGATGAATTCTAGGAAAGTCTCTTTAAGAGACCCTCATCTCTTCATTTTGAAAGGTTGAATGAGAATTTGCATCGAATTGTTGCTGGAATTCATACTCACATTTGCTCATATTCCATACGCAAAGATCAAGTTTGACCAAAAGTTGACCAGATTTAACCACGATTGACTTGAGTTGACTAGTTTCGAATAGAATTTTGAAATAATTAAACAAAATTATTTAATTAAATGGAGTACTTACTTCTAATTAATTAAACAAAGTTATTTAATTGAATGAGAAGCCATTCCTAATTAATTAAATGAAGTTATTTAATTAAATAAGAAAAGTGTCTCTAATTAATTAAAGATTATTTAATTAAATAGAAAAAGTAATTATGAGAGCATATCTTATTTTATTAAATTAAATATCTCAACAAAATCTCTCTTCAGTTCAAAAAGGGAAATTTCTAGTTCACTATTGATCAAAAATGAGTTAAATCGGTTAACTCCTTTTTCTACTCAAATTAAATCAGTTGACTCCTTGTTTTACTCAAATTAAATCTGTTAACTCCCTTTAATTTGGAAATCTCCCTTTATGACTGAATTTCACCTTTAATAATGACCGTTGATTGAAATTGATCTCAACCGTTGACGAATTCTAGGAAAGTCTATTTAAGAGACCCTCATCTCTTCATTTTGAAAGGTTGAATGAGAATTGCATCAAATTGTTGTTGGAGTTCATACTCACATTTTGTGAGGCTTCACCCAATCTGTCATAGTACCAATGAGATAATTGTATTATGATGATTTTAATCCTATGTATTGATAAACTTTTGAGACTGTAGGGTTATGTTATTTTGATATCTGAATTTTGATGATCCGCAATTACTTATGCATATTATGACCTAATTGATGCATTTCACAATTATATTCTTGTTTTAAGCTATTGACATTTCTTTAATAGAAATTGAATGGTAGAAATGCTTGTAATGTAAGAATGTAATATTTAAAATGGAAATTAGAGTAAAAAGATAAATTTTTGTTATGCATTGAGACCTAACCCGCATTCCTAGGGATTCAATAGTTGTGGATTAAACATCTTGTTGCAATGATAAAAATAAACTATGAAGTTATTCAAAATATTAAATTGACCATGTTATGTTGATAAGTAAAGTTTGATGTTATAGTATTTTGAGCATTTTACATGAAAATGATTAGAAAAAGCAATTTAATTAAAAATAATGAAGTATGGAACTCAAATGTCGAATGTGATATTTAATTTTTGATATTTTAATATTTTGAAGGTTATATTTGAAATGATTAAGAAAGGGAAAGTTAATTTGAGATGATGAAATATATGCAAGCCAAATGTTGAATGAGATAATGATTTATTTTACATATGCTTATATGATTTTCTTGGACTACTGACACTCGAGTTTAGTGTGTAGGAATTTGACCATGGGTTTAAAGGGGAAATTAAGACTCAAACTATTACAAACATGACATAGCCAAGGTTGAATCAGTGGAAAAGATTCAAACCTCATTGTAATGTGTTTTATTGTATATGTGTGTAATAGCTTAGTTCATGTATTATTGGAGTCAAGTCACTTTTAATTTAATGTGTTGTTTTGTGTGTGCCATTTGACACTTGTGTTGTCCATGTGGAGATGCCATGTCATTCAAGGTTTGACAAGAAGTAACCTAACCTAAACCTAGCCCCAATATAGTGCCCAAGTTAACCTCACATAGAAAATGCCATGAGGAGTCTCAATCAATGGAAATTCGAATTTGGACTTGGCTAGGGTTTTTAGGGGTCATTAGGTGGTCTCAAAGTGTCTTTTATGTGAAAATAAGTTACCCATATGATAGTACATCATGTCAGGGACCTAATTTTGATCATGTGAGTGCCTAGATAGCCTAGGGAGCCCCTTTACCCATGCATTCTTCCATCAATTCGAATTTGGAGTTGTCATTAAGTCAAAAATAGAAAATTTAGAGGAGACAAGTTTGTAAGAAGTAGTGGCTTAGTGTTTTTGCTAAAATAAGTTAGTGGGAAGGCTTTATTAGAGGGTCTTGGCCAAACTATTGGGGTGTCTACACACTCGCTAATTCTAGAGACAGATAAGTTTTGGAGGAAGATGAAGGGAGCTCTACTACAACTATCCTTACCCTAGCTTGGACCAAGGTTAGTGTTCCAAACCATGCTTCATTCTCATTCTTGAGTATTGCAAAGTAGATTTGCAAGTATGAGGAATGTGCCAATGGAATATGCATTATAGTGGGAGTCTTGCATCTTGGATGGATATTGTGTTGATGTGAGAATATGTAGTGTTCTTGTTGCATTATGATCTTTGTCATTGTGTTGTGGAGAAGTGAATGTGTCTTGTGCTCGTGAAGACCTTTTCTTGGTTTTATTTTGTTGTTCTTCATTTGTTTTGTTTTTGTTTCTTGTTTGAATGAGAGTGTTGATTGTGATTATGGGTGTGAAGGCTTCACTCACCCTTGGGAGGGCAGAGAAGCCTTGGGTGAAGGGCATAAGTTGGGCTTGACATTGCAGGTGAGAATGAA
Source organism: Cupressus sempervirens (assembly GCA_028749045.1). Classification (NCBI taxonomy): domain Eukaryota; kingdom Viridiplantae; phylum Streptophyta; class Pinopsida; order Cupressales; family Cupressaceae; genus Cupressus; species Cupressus sempervirens. The sequence continues at coordinate 281,809,500 of CM053791.1, forward strand.
AATTGTGTTTTTACCTCATGATGAGGTTGTTATTATCATGGAGTATGGGCTCCATCATGGCCATGAATCTTGTTGTTTGGGAGGTACAAGGAGGTGTGGTGGATGAAGAGAAGATGGTTATTTTGAAGGCCTTGAGAGGCAATGTAGTGGCAATATGTTTTTTATGTTGTGGTGGCCTTGAGAGGAAAAATACAATTGGCAATATGATATTATGATGTTAGAATTTCTCCTCCTTGAATAGCCCACCTTCACCCAACATTTTGTGATTCCAATGGTGAATCATTGTGCAAGCCACGGAAGGGTGTTGATTGTGTTTTGTGTTTTGTCTTCATACAAAATTTTGTGATGTATGTGTGTAACCTAGTTCGAGCCTTGTTCCCTTAGCGCAGGGGTGGTCTCTTTGGAGGCCTATGGTTGGGTGGAAAGCACCCATGGTCTTTGTTATTTGTTGTTATGCATTTGAAGGTTTTGTGCTCAATGGTTTCATGGGAAAAGCTTGGAGTTGCTCATTATGATGACATCACTTAAAGGAGAACTAGTCATTGTGTATTTCATTGTATGGAGGAATCTACATCTTATTTGTTTCATTGAAGTATTATTTCATATTAGAAATATAAAGCTTGTGAAAGTATAGCTTGGGTCATTATGTTAAGATGAGAATTCATGTGTAATGACATGAAGAGATGAATGTATTTGATGACATAATTGCACTACAAGTTGATCCACTTCAATAGGTAGTTTAATGTATAATCCCCCCCCCCCCCCCCCACCCCCCAAAAAAAAAGTTATGCATTGTTGAGTAATGTTCATTCTTGAGTCATAGGTGGAAATTGCACTCAATTATGATTGCTCTACAAGAAAATAAAACTCCATTGTGTAGATGAGTTGGTTAAGAAAATTTGTTGAAAGTTTTATTATAAGGAATTGATCTTACAGATGTTTTTTGAATTGATTTGATTAAATTGTAATAGGTAAGATAGATGTAGTCTTGCAGTTAACTTGTAGGAATAAATTTTAGGATACAAGATTATGCTCCAAAGTTTTTAAGTAACCTTAACATATTAACCTTGATATACTAATTTGCAAGGTAGATAATAATATCAAGTCAATCATTAAATTGTGATTCAAATAGAAAGAAAATAAACCTAATAACTTTATGATGAAACTCACCACTATAACTCTAATCCTGAATGTACACATTTTCTCTTTGGAAAATGCATGGAAGGAGGAAATAATATTTTTCCAATAATACAGAGCAATAAAATATTAGAGGAATATCCTTGATGCTTCTAGAAAGAACCTATAAACTTAGAGGGTTCATCCTAGGGTGATAAACTAATAATAAGCTAAGAAACAATCCTTAAAACAAAACATATATTTTCCCACTTCATAACTAGGTGCTCATCTTCCTATAATAAAGTAAAGTTAAAAAGGGTAAAAAAGAAACACAATATATTGAAAAAAAAAAAAACCTCCCAAGTCTTGGCGCTTGCATTTTTTTTGGCACATGTGGTGAGGCGTAAAAAGGGGACTGCTCACTGACATAAAGTCAGGACTGCTCACCAAGACATTCCCGTCCCCTTGATAAGACAATACATATATTTGCATATAACACAAGTCACCTTCGTATTAAATTATGAAACAAGAAACCCATCTTTTGGAAATGTCTCCTTTCCTTCTGGGCATACATGTTTTGGGATTATTGCAACCTGAATATCTGACATTAATTTGTCAGTGCCTTTCCCCTAGCTATTAGCTGACTTGAATAGAGTGATAAAGGTTTACTCCCTCCTCAAACACATCATGGTGGAGGAACAAATAAATTTGGGAGAAAGAGCCCATGATGGGCCACTTTATGAATTTCAATTTTCCTCAAGGCTCACATGAGCTAGGTGGGGACCATACTTGGGAAGTAGAGGGTATGCAGTCGTGGGAAGGAATAAAGAGAGATTTGGAGGGATTTGGAGTTAGGAAATAAGCACATGGAGACTTTGGGATTTATGCCACCTAAAAACCTAGTGTTGGGAAAGGAGGTAAAATATAGATTTTTGGTTGAAGGTGAATGTATGTACACATGCCCCTAGGATTAAAAGAGAATACACCTAGGTGAAGGAGCTGAAACCATGTGTAAAGCTGAAACCATGTGTAATTATATAGAGTGAAGTGAGAACATAGGAAATACTCAAGTAAATAGGTATGTGTAAAAATAAATAGGTTATGTCTTAACATTAAGGTTAGTTTTGTGTTAAAAAAAAAAAAATTAATCTTACATTTTAACCATTAAAATCCCTCTTACAAGCATGCATACAAATCAGCAACAAAAATATAGGCATCATGATGCCATGAAAAATATTTTTAAGGGGGGGGGGGGGGGGGGGGGGTGGGTGTAAAAGAGAGTGCATGCATGGATAAGCATGGCTCTCTGATTTAGATGTTCAATACCATTAATCTTCCATTAAAGCCCCACTTTCAACCTGCATCAAGAAACAGAAGGGAAGCCATAATGATTTAAGATCCTATTTAAAAGAAAAAAAGAAGAAGAACAAAATAAGGGTTGCCTCCTCCACTTTCTAGCACTCCATAAAATCTGCAACACAAGGCAAACCAAATAAGAAAGAACATACAAGAAAAAAATATATACATCAAGCTAGCTATTAAGCACATAAAACAAGATGAGAAGAGAAATAAGAAACTTTCAAAAAAAAGAAAATTGAAAAAAAAAACCTAATGAATATTTATGAAATAGAGTTTCCCTCCACACTTTTATTTTCTTGAAGATCATTGAGAATGCTTTTAGAATGTTTCTAACAAGTTTTCTCCCAAAAGGTCACTTAAAATCTAGAAACTTCTAAAATATAGTAAGATGGGGTGATATTGAATGGAAATATTAAATTTTAAAATGTGGGTTAAATAGTTGCAGATTAGCAAGTAATATTAAGTGGGTTGATTTTCTATAAGGTAATATTATTTATTATAAGGTAATGATGTTTTTATTAACTAGAAGATTAAATATTGAAGTTAGAATTTGAGAGAGGTGTGTTGATTAATAATCATGATATAATAATTGTTGTAATGCTTGATAAAACAACTAAGATTAATCTAATTTTAAATATAATAATAATAAAATTATTATGTCATAATGTCATAAATTCAAAGTTTTAACTTAAAGGTTTTAAACTATCAATTTATGTGAGATAATATTAAGATTTGTTCCTTTTAAAGAGGATTTTAATTTTATTTAAAATCCTTACTAGTTTGTGAATTTTATATATTTTTAGAATTATGAATGATGACTTAAGTTTTGTAATTATATCAAGGAAGTGTCTAAGTCTAATATGTGGGTACATGTTAGTTTTAAATGATAGATCTAAGGTTAAGCTAAAATTCTTTAAAATAGGTTAAAATGATTTGGTCACCATTCATTAGAACATTCATAAGCAAGTAGAGATTTATATACCTTACTATTACGTTCACCTGACACAAAAAAAAAATTTCAAAAAAAAAACTAAATTGTTGGTTTAGTTTTATCTTGTAAAATTTGGGCATGACACATTTGCTCATATTCACATACGCAAAGATCAAGTTTGACCAAAAGTTGACTAGATTTAACCATGGTTGACTTGAGTTGACTAATTTCAAAAAGAATTTTGAAATAATTAAACAAAATTATTTAATTACATGGAGTACTTACTTCTAATTAATTAAACAAAGTTATTTAATTGAATGAGAAGCCATTCCTAATTAATTAAATGAAGTTATTTAATTAAATAAGAAAAGTGTCTCTAATTAATTAAAGATTATTTAATTAAATAGAAAAAGTAATTATGAGCGCATATCTCATTTTATTAAATTAAATATCTCAACAAAATCTCTCTTCAGTTCAAAAAGGGAAATTTTCAGTTCACTATTGATCAAAAATGAGTTAAATCAGTTAACTCCTTTTTCTACTCAAATTGAATCAGTTAACTCCTTATTTTACTCAAATTAAATATGTTAACTCCCTTTAACTTGAAAATCTCCCTTTATGAATGAACTTTACCTTTAATCATGACCGTTGATTGAAATCGATCTCAACCGTTGATGAATTCCAGGAAAGTCTATTTAAGAGACCCTCATCTCTTCATTTTGAAAGGTTGAATGAGAATTTGCATCGAATTGTTGCTAGAATTCATACTCACATTTGCTCATATTCACATATGCAGAGATCAAGTTTGACCAAAAGTTGACCAGATTTAACCACGGTTGACTTAAGTTGACTAGTTTCAAAAAGAATTTTGAAATAATTAAACGAAATTGTTTAATTAAATGGAGTACTTAAATGTAATTAATTAAACAAATTTATTTAATTAAATGAGAAGCCATTCCTAATTAATTAAATGATGTTATTTAATTAAATAAGAAAAGTGTTTCTAATTAATTAAAGATTATTTAATTATATAGAAAAAGTAATTATGAGAGCATATCTTGTAGTGCCTACCCTCGTTCACATCTTTTCTAGACATAGTATTGCTATTATTATCAGACTATGATAGACTAGCTTTATGTTAATGGATTAGTGGTATTGTTTTGACACTATCAGAGATTATGTTATGGATTCAGTTGTTATATGATGAGATCATTTAGACTTTACATTTCATGTATGTATGATGATCATTATATTGTTTTCAG